>OMLC01097846.1:0-10121 GCA_900302585.1 Regalecus glesne
CATCTAGTAAGGATGCCACCTGTTCGCCTCCCAAATGAGGTTTTCCAGGTATGTCCAGCTGTGAGGAGGCCACGGGGTAGACCGAGGACCAGATGGAGGGATTATATCTCCACACTGGCCTGGGAAGGCCTCGAGATTCCCCAGTCAGAGCTAGTGGATGTTGCAAGGGAAAAGGAAAGCTTGGAGGTCCTTGTTCAGATCTGCTACATCTGCGACCCGACACCGGATAAGCGGTTGACGATGGATGGATGGATGTATATATAGTGCCTATCTGTTTAACCACATACATATATGTCTGTCTGCCTGCCTGCCTGCCTGCATGTCTGTCCATGTGTCTATCTGTGTGAGATTGAGACACTTTACAGTCATTATAGGCATACAAAAATATCCGTTTGGTAACTGTCAAAGACCAGCAGTGATAGTAAAATAAGTTAAAAATAGGGTGAATAAAAGAGAATATATAAGCAAACTATATCTAATAAGAAGAATGAATAGTCAGAAATTTACCATTGTACATTTATAATAAAATTTGTTCAACGCCCAGCAACCAACACGGTAAGAACATATACCCTCCACAGAGAAAGGACTGATGCTGCTAGCCTTCTTACATTGATGGCTATCCTACACTGTACCCAAGTTTTGGAGCAAAGTTCTCATCATCTACGGTGTAATTTTTTTTACCACGAGGACCAAGTCCTTCTGGTTTTTGTCAGTGCAGCTGTCCTACCACACGATGGCAGAGTAGCTGAGGATGCTCTTTGTGGCACTTCTGTAAAAGTCTACCAGGAGCTTAGAGGGAACTTTGGCCTGTGTCTTAAGAGGGTTTCTTAAGAAGACTAAGTTGAGCTTTCTTCGCCAGGTAGGTGTTAAGGGACCATAAAAAGAGCTTTTGTTTTATGGTGTCCCAGGAATTTGATGCTGTTGCCCCTCTCTACCCTTCTCATCATTTATTTGAAGGGGGGGCCATGTGGTTTTCCTGGATCTCCTAAAGTCCACAATAATCTCCTTGGTGGGTTTTATGGTGTTCAGGACCAATTTATCGTCCAAAAACTACTCGATCAGATGTTGAACCTCCTCTCTGTAGTGCGTCTCCTCCTCCTCCTCTTCCTTCTCCTCCGCTATGGTGGCATCATCAGAAAGTGTCACCATAGTGTTTAGTGGATGGGGGTGCAGTCCTGGGTGAAGAGCGTAAAGAGGAAGGGACTAAGCACACAGCCCTGCGGTGCGGCCATGATCAGAATGTAGGTCAAAGATGTTTGCCCGTTCTAACATGTTGTGGCCTGTTAGAGAGATTGGTGGTTTGATCCCCGGTTCCTTCAGAAAGTGATGAAGAGTCCTTGAGCAAGATACTGAACCCCTAATTGCTTGGGACAACAGATGAAAATTAGCCTAGTGGCTAATTCTGATGATTTAACATGTTCATTAGTATAGAGTGTCCTTATAAAAGGAGATTATGATTATATTGTGGTGCCAAGGGAGAGAAAAAAGAAATGACTTAACTTGAGGTCAACTTTCTCTTTGTCTTTTGTCACATCGTCAACATCGATTTCTGCTTCTCTCATTATTACTTGTGTGTCAGGTGATGCACCAGCAGGTGGCAGCATTGGTTTTGAAAAAAAAAACAATCAAGCAAAACTTATGCTTCTCCGAGCCTTCAGGGGTGCAAAAGAAAAAAAGAGAACCGCTGATTGTCAAGTCAACTCAATTTTACTTGTACAGCTCGTTATCACAAATTACAAACTTGCCTCAGTCTCTCTTGGATGTCCAATAAACAGTGAATTTTGAGCACACACAGACACACACACACACACACACACATGCACATAATTTGGCAGCTGTTGCCCGTTTCAGATATTTAACCTGGTCCCAGGTGAGTCCTGACAAAGATTGTATTCTTCAGGGGAAACAAAATTGTCCGGGAAGCCAGTACCATAATAAGACACAGACAGGAAAACCACAAGAAATTGAATGTGACAGAAAGAGGAGAGAGAACAGAAAACACAAAGAAAGGGGGAAAGGAGAATAAGATAGAGAGGAAATGCAATCATGCCAGGAAACAGCTTTACGTCTACCCAAGATGTAGTGCAGACTGGCATCACTGGCCCGGGGAGTTTGACAGCCGAGGCAGCTTGTCTGCTCTTTGACTCTGTATATCCTCAGACAATACACACTGATTTTGTGTTATTGGCTGATGCAAGGTGCTCTCCAAACTCACAGAATGACTGAACTTCATGAAACAATATGAAACATACAGGAATGGTGTGAAAGTTCATTTGCCAACGGATCCCATAATACACCGTGTTTCCACTTTCCCCAGCAGTCAGTGCGTCTATCCTGCTCCCTGAATTGAGGGATTATCTATTGGTTTTGAGTGAACGACTGAAAGGCAGCTGTATGGGCAAATGTAATTGGCTGTGAAAGCCAAGGACCCTCTGTCTGTGCCACTGACGCTGATTAGGATTTTCTAATACTGTGCCTGAGGGGGCTCAAAGTCAATCCAATTACCTTTGGCTGCCGTCATTAGCTTGACATGGCCCTGGGCCCCTCCACTTTGTGTCGGCCGCCGAAGATCTGGATCTGTGGTCAATGCGAGCCTTGCTGCCCCGGCTGTGCTGGAGACTGATTGGTGGACTGATTTTACTTCTTGTCCGGAGAAACTCCACCAGTGTCCACCTACACTTTGTTACCACCTTCACAGCAAGCCAAAGCCAGGAGAGGCTTTCCTCCTGTGATGCTTTACTGTTGCATGAGTGGAAACAATGAGGGGAGACAAAAGCGTCTGAAAGTGTCATAATCTCTTTACATTGATCCAGAGTTACATCTTGGTCTTGGATATGTGCCGTGTATTGTGATATTCAGCAGAAGACAATAAAACAGCTCTGCCTTCACTGGAAACTTTGGCAGGAGTGTTCAAGCCTGTCTCTGAGGACAAAATGTTTTCAGCTTTGTCTCAGTTAAGACAGAGGACCTGGCTTTTCTGCATTTATTCTCCATCAGGCTGTTTTCACAGATGATTTATTGACACCCCATTTTACATCGTATGAACATTGCAATTCTTAATCTTGCATCCCGGCCCCCTGTACCGAGTTAACCCTTGTATCCCTGTGTTCAGGGTTCACAAGTCTTTCTTACGCCCTCCTCCTCCTTCTCCACTAATTTGCTGCACAATCTCCCTGTTGACTGATGTGGATTTAATGGGAAAATCAACAAGGCTTCATAGCTTTTACCCATATTTGGTCCGTTTTTTCCAAGAAAGATGTGAGACAAGTCCCTGTGTTGCTACACACCCAGTGAAGATGACCTGATTCTAAGCACTAAGTCTCACAATAACAGACGCACCTTAGCTTTTAATGTAGTTTAACATGACTGGACAACTCCCTCGCAGGGCCTAGACAGCTGACTCCTCATCCCACCGCTGGTCATTGCATCTGCAGCACCAGGAGACTTATTGTGTTGACTGAACATTCGAGGCACCTTAAAATAGGGTCCTAACCCAATGTATTCTGTATCCATGATAGGATACACAAATTTAAGAAAATAATCAGGTGAAATACAGCATCATGAATACCCTGCAAGAGTACATGTAAGCATGCAGCAGGAGGGATCAGAGATCGGGGTCAGTCATGAACCAGTGAAATTGGTTTTGCTTCTCTGCTTCACTACGAGAGGCATCTTAAAGACTGGATGACTGGTTTATGGTCAACATATCTCTGGACTGGAACGTTCCATCTTTACATAAACTGAGACCTATAGAAAGAAGAGCTATTGAAACCACAGGGGATGCCAACATGAGATGATGGACCACATATTTATATTTTCATGTGGGAAAATGACATGTAGCTTCTTTTCAAGATGGGTCTAAAACCAGTGAAGGCCTGCATGGCTGACTAGGCTGTGGAGCAGGTGTGCTGAGCTTGGCTACTTAACACAGGACTGAGTAACTGGCTCCACACGCCAAGGGCAATACTTCTCCTGGATCGCCACCTTGCCACGGTGGAGGAGAAGCTTGTGTGTACTAATGATCCCAAGAGCTATGCGGTCTGGAGCTTGGCTCCTGATGGGGTCTTCAAGGCGGAGGTTCTATATGAAGCACAATCCAAAAAGACCTCAATGGCAGAACTTCCAGAAAATGTCTCCGGATCACAACGGCAGTGAAAGCAGACTAAGGCTACAGCAGAGGGTGGTCACCAATCATCTTAGTCCTCCATGCCATTAGACTCTGGCCACCGACGCCCAAGAATCATATGGTGGATACAGGCGGATCAGCCTCTACAGTACAAAGCTGTAATGCAAAGATGTCCTCCTATTATGTGGCTCCAGGAACGGCCTCTATGCCCACCTGAAGACGCAGATAGAGGACAGTCATACTGGAGCCCGAGGGACTGAGAGAGACAGAGAGATAAGCCATCAGGTTGCTTGGCTGACTGTTCCAAGATGGATGTCAAGACACTTCTGATGCAGGTGAATTTATCTCTCCCTGATGCCACCCATGTGACTTACTGCTGGATTGTTCATGAGGAACTCACATCCCCGTTCTTTGTCCTCTCCTTGATCCATTACTGTCAATGCTTCAACAAACTGCTTCCTAGCATCACATACATACTTTAGTTTTGCTCTATGTGTCATGAAATTGTTCCAATGTCTGAGAGTTTTCATTGTTTTTACACACACACACACGCACGCACGCACGCACGCACGCACGCACACACACACACACAAACGTATAAAGTTTTTACTTCGTATGTATATTTCAATCATGAAAATGCAATATATGTACCTATATTAAATTTGCAAATGGGTTTACAATGACACTTGGCTTTTCTTTCAGAAGTCTCCAATTCATGACCATCTCCATCTCCAATCTTTATGCCACTGTTTTTAACCATTACATAAATAACCTTTGGCTCCATCACCAGATGCTCAGGGCCACAACCATAAATATGTCTGATAAAAACAGATATATATGGCTCTAGACAGGCACCACATGCACATAATTTGTCTTATCATGGAGGTGCTTAAGCACAGGAGGATAACTCACTGAGACAAAATGCACCCCGTGTCAAATCCTTTTCCTGGAAAAATACAGACGGTATCTGAGCAAAGAGGATTCGTTTTCATAAACACAGCATGCAGTGCTAGTAGTTAGTTAAATTCCTTCCTGATGAATTCTTCCAACATCATTCTTTTCCCACTAAACAATAGCTTATCTTCTTCTTTCTATTCATTTTAGGGCATCAAAGTCTATATGGTAACTTTGTATTATTGTATAGAGCAATTTGTGAGAGCTCTGCTAGTGCAATATGTTTGTTCTCTTCCTTTAAATAATTACATCAGTGGTTTTCCTGGTTGGATGGTAAAGACAGCCTCTATGAAATCCCAAAGGGCAAGTCACTCACTCACTCACTCACTCACACACACACACAGACACACACTTACATCCCTCAGGAAAACTATTGAAGAAGGACTTGATAACATCAAGTCCATATTCCTCCAGTGACAAACTTCTGTCCAGCCAAATTAGGACCAGAGAGAGGAAAGACAGAAAGATGATAGAGGAGCAAAGAGGCAAAAAAAGAGAAAAAAGACACAAAACGAGACTAAAGGAGAAAAATAGAGCACTCTATGAGAGAGAGAGCGAGAGAGAGAGAGAGATGAGTCGAGATGATAGCTATTGATTATCCAAACAAACACCCTTCCCACTCTTTACTGGACCTGACTGTGTCCACTATATCCTGGTCTGCTTTTCTTTGAAAAGACACAAGATCACTGTACTATCTCTGTTCTACTATGATCTTGCCATCTGCAATTCATGCCAATGACATATTTTATCCAATGGGGAAGTAGTCCAAAAATAATACCAAACTATGATGATGATGATTGGTGATTTAGAATCACATTTCAAGCATAACATTCATCTTAATGATTAATATAATTGGAAAAGATTTTGAATGATGGCATCCAGTGTAATAACTGTTTAACTATGGGAGTTATTTATGCCTCTATTCATCACACAGATTTATGACATTATCAAGAAGACAGTTTGGGGGTTTTCTTTTTAAGGAAAATGGTTGATCAACAAACATTTATGGGGATGGTTAATCATTGTTATTACCATTTAATTTATTCTCATCCAGATCAGAATATCTGGTTTTACTGGAGGCATTTGAGCTGAGGCTTATATGAAACCCAGAGGATGCAGCATTACGTAATATAGTAGAATATCTGCATTAAGCTAGCAAGGGGGGGGTTACGGCCTTCCAGGACTTCTATAACATCTCCTCTTTATAGGATAAAACACATACACACCTTTTCATTTATGAGAATATTAAATCTCATTGCATCAACTTAACAATCAAATTAACAATATCTATAAACTCAATGATGTTGTGACAGGCCTTGTGTGTACCAGAGAGCAGTGGCAATCTACGGTTCACTTATTGAGAAGGTCCAGTGCTTGAGGACAGATGCTGTTCTTGTCCTGTTATTAAAACCTATGTGGAGACCAGGGGAAGGTGGGTTGCTGATGACATGCTAAGGATTACTATTGCAGAGAAGCCTTCCTTTGACACTCAGCAACCTGATAAGCACATTTAGGGGTCTCTCAACTGAGTTTTCAAGAGAGCATTCCTTTGAAATCTTATCTGTAAAAACAATAAAGCAAAATGCTTCCCCTGCCTCAAAGGTAAATCCTCCACAATAATTGAGTCGGCAGATGTCTCTGTTTCCCCTCCACATACAACCAACACCCTTTTCCATGTGTTTGGGCTGCAGGTCACCACTGTTCATTTATGTTCTTTTGGTGTGCCACATAGGAAACAACACTGGCTGTGTACACATGGGCCCTCGAGGTTCAAAGAGTACATTTTATTAACTGGTTACATAACATTTTGTCACCACATTTGATGTGGAAGGAATACAGCAGCGATGCTTATCTCGGAGATTCAAGACTTGTCTTCCTCAAGGAAACCTCTTTGATTATTTCTCTAAGGGAGCCAGCCAAGAGGCACAGGATGACTTTTCAGTCAACTGGATGGAGTATGACGTGTAGCTTCCTTCCACGTTGTATCAGACTATTAACATTAATCCTTGATGGAATCGTACATCTAGGCCTGTTATCTGCAGAGATATGTAACATATTGCATGTCCATTACTCAAATGATCTCTTATGCAAACCCTTTGAGTTAGCATCACTTACGGATTCATCATTTTGGACAGATTGTAAATTAACAGGTCAATGTGATTTGGATACGACTTGGATTACAAAGAAACGCCTGAGCCATAGGTGATGTGCTCAGTGTGTGTATTTACAATATTAATATTAAGAATTTTCTCTTATCAGTCCCACATGGGGGAAATGTATGATTCTCTGCATTTGGCCCATCCTATTGTATAGGAGCAGTGAACAGCTACTACGTAGTGATGGGGAGCCATGGGGGGGGTTGTTGTCTTGCTCAAGGATACCTCGACATGCTTTCTGCAGGACCAAGAATTGAGCCTGGAACCTTCCAATCGCCACGCCATCCCTCTACCGCTCTATCCACTGAGCTATGCTGCCCCCTGTGCTATTTGTTGGCGTTTCATATCTGCACGTTTAGTATTATTACCGTGACTTGTTTTTTCTCCTTTTGTCTTCTTTAGAATTTCATTAAGTCAAGGAAATAAAAATCCACAGTGTTATGATATATTGTAAATCCACGAGAGGAGGTTCTACTATAAACTCTATGGGGTTTATTACCGCTCCTGCACAATCCATGTTGTTTATTTTTTTATTTTATTACTTCCTTTGTGCCAAATAATTAAATACATTAGAACTGATATGCGCACGCACGCACACACACACAACCCTAACTTTAACCCAATCTTAACACTAATTTTGACCCAAACCCTAAGCCTAAAATGGCCCATTCTCTGACCTTCAGACCTATAGGTAGGTGGCTGACACACACACACACACACACAAGCTGTACCATATAGAACACATTTACAAACAAAAGCACACGGGATAAAGCCTTAACAGAACCATCTTTCCAAAACTATCTCATAAATACTTTTCCCAAGACATATGTCTTCAGAAAAAAGATTGCAGAAAAATGTAGTTTTAAGTGCATATCGACATTTTGCACACTTCAGATCTCAGAAGTTCAGCAATAAGAGATATGGCTCATATCTGATGCATTGCATTGTTGTATGTGTATGTCAGGAAAAAATAAATAGAAATACAAGGGGGAATTAAGGGACATTTCCTGTTGATACTGATGTCTCGATAATAAGTCTGGACTGGATAACATGATTGACTTACAGCAGCCCTATCTAATTTCTCAGCAAAGGTTTTTCTCAGCAAAGCTTGATTCAAAATGGATAAAGTCAAAACTCTTATTTGCTGCTTTTGTTTGTCCACCACTTAGAGAAAAATTGAGTTCAAGAAAACAAAGATGGAAAGAACAAACAAAGGTCACTGGTTCAGCAAACAGTAAAAAAAAGACTATGCTCATAAAGTTACGTAACGATGTAGTCCAAATTGTATTTACATTTCCCCACAAGTAAGATCTATACATCATGTTGAAGAAGACATTTTCTTTCAAATGATGACACCTCAGATAAGTTTAAAAAGTACATTATGAACTTCCAACAAATTCTTCATCAGAAATTGTAGACATCAAATTCGTGCAAAATTGCTTCACCGACAGCAAACGGTACTTGACCACTGATGCATATCAACAGCGGCCCCATAGCAGACAAAACAAGAAGTTGTAGAGCAAACAAATAACAGCTCCTCCGGATGTACGTCATGTACAGTAAAAAACTGCACAAACCTTTGGAAGTGGCATTTGCTGGTTGTCCACTGTAAAAACCCTGATAGGCATTTCAGTCAGCAGCTCTCCACCATGTTGGATAGCTTGCATATTCTGTCTCCAGACCCTAGCCTTTTAAGGTTCTGACATTCTGTTTTTCTAAGCTGATTCCAACCATCACATCAAAATCAACAAATCTAACTTAATAAAAACTTCTGTTCCATGATTTAATACTTATAAACTGATGTGAAACCCCAGTGTGCTATTCTGGATTCTCACAGGGAAGTCACAGTCCCTCATTGTGCGTACACACCTGATAACATGTTTATTATAAGGATAAACCCCTTGAGGAGCTAAGACGCGTTATTCATTTGTCATTATACATGCATATGACTAAAGGTGTTTTCTGCATTTAACCCATCCTATTGTATAGGGGCACTGAGCAGCTGCAACCCTCAGGGAGCAACACTAGATATTTTACCTACTGCCTTGCTCAGGGGCACAGGCAGGAAGGAGTATTAACCCTATCTAACATGTATGTCTATTTGATGATGGGAAGAAACTGGAGAACCAGAGGAAACCCACGTAGACACGGGGAGAACATGCAAACTCCACACAGAAAGAAAGAACCTGGGATGGCCTGGGATTCGAACCAAGGACTTTCTTGCTGTGAGGCAACAGTACAAACCACTGCACCACTGTACTACCCCAAAGATGAGATCGATGATAAATAGTAAATTAACTTTTTAAATGATACTTTTCTTGTCTAGAAACCACCATCTTCCTTTCAAGGTGGCGCTTAGTACAAATATACAGAAAATACAATGCATTACACAATTAGACTAGCACATACCGAGACGAAAGCTCTACCAGGGCCAGGCAGCCCCCCATGGTACCCCTAAATTGCCAGAGCCCATACAATAAACATACACATACCTACTTAAAACACACATGTCACTGTCTTGAAACGACATAGATAGGCTGTAAATCTCTGAATCCTTGTTTCATTAGGAGCAGAAAGAGCTGATTTCTGCATGTCATACAATGATGATCTCTTATCAACAGTCAAAGCTGCAGGACACACTCTTTGGTAATTAAATAGGACTTATCATACCCAATGAAATCCAACCCATGTGACGGGCCAGATTCATGCCTGTGTGCCTGACAATTAATAGGTTGTTGAATATTATGCTTTTCTCATGACAACCCTATTACACACAAAAACATTGTGGGGAAGAGAATGGCTACAGTGTGTGTGTGTGTGTGTGTGTGTGTGTGTGTGTGTGTGTGTGTGTGTGTGTGTGTGTGTGTGGGTGATAAATTGGACTA
>OMLC01097847.1:0-11963 GCA_900302585.1 Regalecus glesne
TCAAAATCTTGAAAGTATGCAGGACACGTTTGGAAGACGGTCCCTGGTGCAGAGTCATCCCAACACAGCCAGCCGTCCCAGGTGCGGTTACAGAAGGTGCCTGTAGAGGGCAGTAGTACATGAGAATAAGAAATTCAAGTTTACTCGTACAGCCAAAATCTTACCATACAACTGAGTGTGTGTGTGTCCGAGTGTGTATGTGTGTGTTTGTGATCGCGATGAAAGCACAAAATGTCATTTTAAAACCCAAAAGTATGTGCACACTACATTCCTTGGGGGAAATACACATGAACTTGCTTAACAATTCATAGGTCAGGTAATCTGATCACACCTTGGTGAAAGTACACCCTCAGTAGATAATCTGGCATAGAGTCGTAAATCTCAAGTAGGTACCGGGCTAAAAAAAAAAGGAATAACTTTGGAAAACTACTCGATTTTATCTCACCCCCAAAGTATAAATCTAGTGTCAATGAGCAAGCCACTTGACAACCAAAGACTGTCGGCCTCTAAAGTGAGTATGTGCATGTTTATCAGGGAAATACCCACACATTTTTAGACATTATATATGTCACCATTTCAGATTTTGGCTTCCTCTCATTGTGTCAATAGGAACAGAGTACGAGAGATCAGCCCAAAACAAGGCTGAGATCAATCACAAGGGGCTGGTAGAACTTGAAGGATCACAGATTACAAAGATAATAATATAAACTTGGAAAAAAGAATGACACATTCATACTTTGGCATGCAAGATAATTCTGTAATCACGAATTCACAGATGAAATAAACCTCTCGCGTCCTGAAGCCGTGGGCTAGTAAGGGGGCAGGGGGTGGCATGTGATATACAGTGCTCTATTTTGAATGCAAAGCACATTCAAATTCCAAGCATGCGGTATGCTCAGGGTGTGGCAAACACCATTTTTAGTATATTGATCACAGGAGGCGCATGGCACATTTGCTGCCTTTTGGCTAGGATCGGTTTTAAAAAAGCAGGTATGGGTGTGGAGAGAACCCATCAAATCTTCCCATTTCCTTCGCTTTAAAAGTAGCACACCGCACAGGGAGAGCAGTGCTGATTTGATGATGGAAGCAGGGGAGCACACTCCAGAGAACTCGGCACAGGAACAAAAAAAGGTTCTATCGAGAGGAAACCGATGTCATTGTGCAGGAAGTTTAGAGCTGCCTGATAAATAATCAAAACCGGTTTTATTTGAATAGAGTATATACAAAATACAATCAGAGCTAAATAGTAGAATAGGGGCGGCATAGCTCAGTGGGTAGAGCAGTCGTCTGGCAATCGAAAGGTTACAGGTTCGATCCCCGGTCCTGCATACACCATGTTGAGGTGTCCTTGAGCAAGACACTTAACCCCTAACTGCTCCCCGTGTGCCCCATGGTGACAGCTCACTGCTCCTATACAATAGGATGGGTCAAAAATGCAGAGAAATCCAAATTTCCCCTTGTGGGACTGATAAGGGAATCTATTTTTATTTTTTTTATAACAAAAGAACAATCGCGTGATAGTTTACAAGCCTGAAACAGTGGGTTTGAGCCAATCATAGGATGTCAGAAAGGGAATCTGGCCTTAATCCCCCAAACTCCATCTACAGGTCTGTGTCCACCCAAAAGCATGGGGACTAATCGTGACACACAAATTCACCTTTAGTTTATAAGCCTGTGACAGCACCAAATAATCAGCTTAACAGATTCCCTCGTAACAAAATTGATCTGGATCGATGACAATTTTAACACAATATAGCCTTCCTCACTCAGAAGAGGGTCATATTGGTGTGAGAGAATGGAGGTAAGAAATCATGGAGTTACAGTGACCTGTATAGCAGCTGACAGACTTCCAGATCTGAAAAGATACACACATCCAATGTAATTCTAATTGCAGGAGTACATTTTAGGATTGCCATGTTAACAGATTAATAGATGGCTTTTGGCCTACTGAATTATAGAATCACATTAGGTCCATTACATTTGGAGTTTTTGGCACAACGAGGAACATAAAAGGCAGACAACACTCTACTAACCTCTGACCCAACTTTAAAGAGGAATGCATGTCTATCTCATGGCCGGCCCATCAACTATTCACCACATTACCATATGGACTCTGAATCAGCCAGTGCATATAACATAAAGAAGGAACTCTGCATTTTTCATCTGTCCATGTCAGAACACACGGTTAAGAAAATAATCACTTTAAACCAATTCAAACATGTGACAAACTTGCATTTTACCACAGCTGCCCTGCTTGCCTTCAAACACAGAGCTTGTCAACAATAGACGGAAGCCTGGCGGTGGCAGGCTGCACTGGGGCATGTTGGGAAGTAGAGCGCAAAATAACATTTCAAAGACAGTTAGTATTTACTGAGCAGGAGAAACAGGCACCGGGGCACGGACAAAGAGCATGCTTCCCTTCTTTCACAACAGAGAAGGACTCACTCTCTCTCTCTCTCTCTCTCTCTCTCTCTCTCTCTCTCAGCTGGGTTTGGGTTTGTGTATGTGGATGAATTCCAAACAGCGTGTGTGTTGGATACACATCCCATTGTACAACTCGACAATGAGGCTGTTTGGTGTGTTCGACCAGTAAATACTGGTTTGTAAATACTCGTTTCCTGTATTTGAGTCCGATTAAGTGTGATGAATTCATTCAGACCCTCACAAAAGAGCTCTGTACCAGACAATGACCCCATCTGAAGGAAATACCTGGAGAGGGCAAATGTTGATGGGTCCTTCCACAACTACTGAGTCCGGACTAAACTGGGGCCTGTATCTGGAGCCTAGTCTGGCACTTGTTTTTTTAGGTGTATCAAATGCGAGATGACTATATAATCATTCGTATTGGCTCCCATTGACATCCTCCGTTACTCTCCCTGAGGTTTCTTCTTCCTATTTCTTCACCCCGGTAAAGTTTTCTCCTGAGGGAGTTGTTCCTTATCTGATGCAAGGCTCTAACGACCGGATGTCGTGTCGCTGCAAAGGCCACGAGGCAAATATTTAATTCGTGATGATTGGGAATACAAATAAAACGAACTTGTTTTGACTAGACCTACAAGACCGGTAATACAGCGTTGCTATAAGCCGTGTCTTTACCTTCCTCTGTACGCGGTGGATCGTGGATAATTTTTAGGTAGCATTCGAACTGCGCAGCCAGGATCTGCTCGCGGGAAGGCCCCAACACAGCAGACATGCTGTAGCTGGTTTCCTCTTTCTGCGGTTCCTCCTCTGCCTCTACAGTCACCATGGCTCCCATGTCCTCACACTGGGACACCTGTGTGATGCAGTGTCAGTTGTGACGAGTATCCGTATGTCTTCAGGTCACAGCGGCTGATGCAATTTGAATTCAATTTACATAGAGGCACTTACTCTCATTTTTAAAAAAACCATTAAACACACACATTTGTGTAAATACTGCTTTTATCATATTTTGTGCTTTTAATCATCATCGTACAGTTATAAACGTCTGGATATATATGCAATAAAACACACACTCACACACTTACCTGGGTGCCAAGTGCCAGTACAACCAGCACTGGGAGTGCTCCGGTGCTCCACATGGCTCTGGAGGGCAACAGAGGAAAGCATTTTCTGTTAGCATCCAAGTACAGCTTCAGCAAACGGAGGAAGTATTTCTGTGATGACGAAAACTCAAGTTGACTTATTCAAAGTTAGAGAAAAAGTTATTGAGTGAGAATCGTAAATCAAATGGTTTTGACTGACAAACAAGCCACAAGCACTTTGTAACATTCGTCTAAGCGCCACGGAGTGTTACGGCAGAATAAGTCACGACATAAACAACAGATTGAAAATGGAAACCGAAATCGGACCTCAGTCGACGTCGATGTTCGAGGTGTAAAGCAGGAAAACTGCCACCGGGGATGGAATGACGAGCTCGGTGTGGAGGATAGGTGGCGAATAACGAGGGCAAGAGAACAATGAAGAGAAAAGAAATAAAAACAACCATACAACAGCAGGAGAAAAGTCAAGCGACTAATGTACGACAGCTGGTTCATAAAAGTCCCTTTCAAAGTGTGGCTTAGAAGACCAACGTGATGTTTTTAGAGGGAATAAAGGTGGACCCCGGTGCCATGGCGCTGAGAGAGGAGGGTGATGGCAGTCGTTTGTTTTTAGGGGACTTTCATCCGAATGTGTGCATGTGGGAGTCTGTGAATGTCTGTGCACTTGCGTGTTTATGTGTGTGACTTTTCTCAGCTATTGCGGTCGGAAGTTGGGCACCCAGCAGAGGGTTGCAGCACCACAGTCGTTCCTCTGAGCTGCCTGCTGAGGGTCAGACGAACAGATGTGGCCTTATTGTTCTTTCAAATGGACGAAGGGTTATTTACCCCCTTCAGTGACTCTCGACTGGGAGAAGGCAATGAGGGGCAGTGTGTTTGTATGTCCGTGTGTGTGTGTGTGTGTGTGGGTGTGTTAGGGGGATCTCTTAAAATAAATAAATAAAAAGGTTATGTAATGTGCCTAAAAGATGGCTTTTCAGACTCCATCATTAGCCTCTGAGGCAGGAAACTGATGGCAGCCAAAGAGCTGCTGGGGACTGCTCTCTATTGGAGTGCAGGGCCAGCAGGAGTACATGTGTCGCCTACCCAGCGTGTGGGCCATGCCACCATAATAATAGACACATCACCGCAATTCCCTCACCTTGTCACCAATGACATCACCACAGTATTGTCACAAGGTCATCACAGTTTGAGTACCATATCGCCACAGTATCACCATCAGAACCAAAGTTTGTTATGTGGCGATGCTGGCCGGAGAGTCGGTACCAGCTCTCTATGCTGCAAATGCCCGCCCTTCCATACGGGACCCCAGTAAACACGGTGTTTCTAGATCAATGGGATCTTTGTTTTACTCTCACTTTTGGAAAGTGTTCTCTCAGAATAAAGTGAGATGCAGTCATTTAACTAAAACTGCTTGCTTTTCACCCCCCCCCAAAAAAACAACTCAACAACTGTTCCTACAGTAAAAAGGAAAAGGCAGCAGTTTCTGAACAGATGAAGTGTTTGTTTGGCTTGATGCTGAATCGAGAATAATGTGAAGATGTAATGATTAAAGAGCCACGAGGGGAATATGTTGGTTTTTTTTGTCCATCTACAAGCATCGACACACCTATAACTCAAACTGGGTCTTTATTCGGTTTGACCCTTTATTGGCTTTCAATGGTGTTGTATCAGAGTAAAGTTCAGGTCAAGTCATCCCTTGATACAAAAATTTGTCAGTAATGAAAATTAGTAAAAGACACGCTCTCATAACTTCCATTCATCCGTCTGTCCGTCCGTCCGTCCGTCCATCCATTCTTAGTTTCCGACCTCTCACACAACCTACCATATGCCTTTTCCTTTGCCTTCCCCACCTGCACTTCTTGCTGCATCTCCCTGTGCTTCTTTCTTTGCCAACCTCTCCCTCTGTATACTTTGCTGTACTTCCTCATTCCACCACCAAGTGTCCTTGTCTTCCTTCTCTGTCCAGTTGAAACACTAAGTACCTTCCCAGCGGTCTCCCTCACTATTTCTGCAGAGGTTGCCCAGCCATCTTTCTTCACTACCACCCAGTGCCTGTCTGAGCTCCTCCCTAAACTCCAGACAACAGGGTTCCTTCTTCAACATCCACCATTTTTCCTTGGCTGTGCCTTCACTCTCTTCCTCTTCTTGATCTCCAACGTCATCCTACAGACCACCATCCGATGTTGCCTAGCTATGTCCTCCCTTGTCACAACCTTGCAGTCTCCGATGCCTTTCAGATGGTGCCTTCTGTATAAGATATAGTCCACCTGTGTGCATTTTCCTCCACTTTTATACGTCACCCAGTGTTCCTCCATCTTCTTGAAATATGTATTCCAAAATTCCTCTCCTTGACACCACATCCACCAATCTCCCTTCTCCAACATATCCCTTAAAGTCTGCTCCAATCATCACTCCCTCCTCCTTAGGTACACTCTCCATCATTTCATCCAGCTCACCCCATAAATCTTCTTACTCTCCCGTCTTGCACTCAACTTGTGGGGCACATGTGCTGATAACATTCAGCATCACACCTTCGATCTCCATCTTCGTACTCATCACTGTCTGACACTCTCCTCATTTCCAACACACCCTTGACAAACTCCTATTTCCTCCTATCCACGCCTTAGTAAAAGATCTTGAACCCACCTCCAATATTCCTGGCCTTAATCCCTTTCCATATAGTCTCTTGAGGATTGAGGAATGATCCAAGGATTTTCTGATTACTACGTGACCACCCTACTCTCACAAAATGGGAGCTGAAATATTTGAGGGAGTGTGGTTTGAAAACTAGTTGGGTCTGGATATTATAAATTAGATTTGGTTACTCTACTCTACTTGATTGATATTGTTTCGGTTGAATTGGTGTATTCCCACGTGTCCTTTATTGGCATATGTTAGCAGATTGTGCTGTGGTTGGTACTGTGGCCGCACAGCAACAAGGTCCTGGATCTGAATTGCATCCCAGATCCTGTCCGTGTGGCATTTGCGTGTTCACCCTGCCGTCAGCATGGGTTTCTTCTGGGTGCTCTGATTTCCTTCCACCATCACAAAGACATGCAGGGAAAGAAAATGGGAATTTTCTAGACGCTATAATCTGATGCGGCTCATCAAATCATGACATCAATCTAAAAAGCTGCATATAGTCCATCCATCCATCCATTGTCAACCGCTTATCCGAAGTCAGGAACTGGAACCTATCTCCGTCCTCACTGGGCGACAGGCGGGGACACACCCTGCACAGGTCACCCGTCCATCAGGGGGCTACACATAGTACCTACACAAATATTGTGTGTGTGTTGTCCTATGGTTATTATAACAATGATGTGTCCTTATTATCCAGCACTACTATTAACCCCATGCACTATTCCTGATATGGTTTGCTCAGTGGGTACAGTGGTTGCCTGGTGATCGGAAGGTTGCAGGATTGATCCCCGGTCCTGCAGAAAGCATGTCGAGGTGTCTTTGAGCAAGACCCTGAACCCCTAACTGCTCCCTGAGCGCCACATGCAGCCACTCACTGTGCATGTACCGGAGGATGGGTTAAATGTGGAGAAGTGTATATTTCCCCCGATGGGACTGATAAAGGATCAGAAATCACTCTAAAAATCCGGATACTTGTTTCTCTCAATGGCAAAATACTTCTAAGCTGCTCTTCTAAAAGGACTGTGTCTTTTTCACAAACGGTTTCTTTCCGCTGGCTTTCAGCAGAACGAGAAGCGGAAAACTCTTGTGGGCCTTATTTATATGAGACGCCCAAGCCAAACAAAACTGTTGACATTTTGGAAATACAAGAAAGCTTTCTGCAATTCTTGCCAAACCTTACGAATGCCATTAAGAAAACCAACAAATGGCTTGGTGGCATCTACTGTGATATTCACACTTCCTCCGTCCAAAACATTTGGAAATAGCAATTTCTTTAACCTGCAGCATGTCAGAAATTGTGAACGGCAAGAGATCAACGTCAGTCTATTGTGCCATGATTAACATCACTCCCACCATGTCGGGACTAACCACGACACATAGAATGGCCCTCTCTGGTTATTTAACATCACCATATCAGCATCTCTCATCTGAAGCCACAGTAGCTCAGTGTTTAGCAGGCTCACCTCAGGACCTGACAGGTCAGAGGCAGCGGGTCCGAATCTACCACAGGGCATCAGGAAAGGTATCCGGCCTTGATACCCTGAGCTCCATCTAAGTCTGTCTCTACCTCCCCAAAACGTGGGGACTTGTCATGACGAGTAAAAACAGGTCTTTCATATCAGGACGTCTCATCTCGACTGACCCACAGCTGCAGAGTGGATGATGGAGCCGCATCACATTACGGTACATTTAGCTGACCCTGTTATCCAAAGGGACTCACAATAAGTGCAATCAACATGTAAATCCACGAGTGAATTCAACATTCAAATAAACAAATGGAATAAATCCGCTAAAAACAGATTAGAGAAGATGAAGAGGAATAAAACAAATAGGTAAATAAACTAAATAAGGTAAAGTGAACACCCGTATTAAAATCCCTAATAAATGGATCACGTGATTATTAAATATACATAAATACAACTCCAATCCCTACAATGAAATCTCAACAAAATAAACTTAGCCAGGCCGTAGCCAACAACGGATCAAGTACGTAAACAGTAGCTTCCACAGTTTAAATGGATGCACAGTGTGCTTTACGATGTGAAGTACCAAGATAGAAAATTCCCTTTCTTTCTGCTGCTGAGTTTCTGTGGGGGAGAGCAGGACAAGACACCAGAAACACCATCAAACCCACAGTTCAGCCTATAGTGGAACAATAACCAGGCCCAGCAAAGTTTAACCAGTGGATGACCACTGAGAAGATAAAGTGCTAGCTGGGTTTCACTTTAGTCGGCTCACGTCATCCAACATCAAGGCTAACTCACCGGTCGCATTGGTGTGGCCATCATTTAACTTCGATACCGATCCTCCAACACTTAAATATCACCACCAGATATACAAGCTTAAGCTCAGTGCTGTGTCGGGCTGTGTAGTGAGTCCGCTAGACCCTGGTCGGCCTTAGGCCGGACACGTCTGATTCATTATCGCCCAATAGTTATCTCTGGCAGGGTCCACAAGGACACCTCATCTTCTAGTCCTGCTTCGCAGCTACAGAAAAAAAGGCCAATAAAGTTCAACATGACAGACAAATAATCTCATGGATCACATATCCTGAGATTCCGCAGACAACGGTGCACTTGAGTAAAAATCCGCTTGGCTTATTATTAAAGACGATGTGAAACCTCAAGCTTGGCATACAAAGGTGGACCATCAGCTCACGACATGGATTTTAGACCACCTTACCAACTGTCCACAGTATGTGAGGACATGGGAGTGTCTGTAGTGTTGGGGTCCCACAGGGAACAGTCCTGGCTCCTTTCCTCTTCACCCTCTCTGCACTGCCGATTTCTCACGTAACTCACCCACCTGCCACCTACGGAAGTTCTCTGATGACTCTGCTATCGTCAGCCTCATCACAGATGGGGATGACAGGGAGTACAGAGCTAATTCAAGACTCTGTGGACTGGTGCCAGCAGAAGTACCTCCAGATCAACGCAGGTAAACCAAAGAAAAAACCCAAAAGAAATGGTCATGGAGATTCGCAGGTGCATACACTCCTCTCTGACACCAGTGAACAGGGGGTGGGGATGGACGTTGAGATGGTGACATCTTACAGGTACCTGAACAATAAACTGGACTGGACTGACCACTCAACAACACTGTGTAAGAAGGGCCAGAGCAGACTCTATCTACTGAGGAGACAGGTCTTTTGGAGGTCAGGGGTCACTCCTCAAGACATCTTATGACACTGCGGTGAGACCAGCCATCTTATATGAAGTGGTCTTCTGGGGCAGCAGCATCTCAGCTGTAGACGGGAAGAGACTTGATAAACGGATCTAGAGAGCTAGCTCGTCCTGGGATGCTATTAAAGCTAACGATCCTACTCAACTGACTAATCTGGAACCCTGCTTGGCCACTGTGAAAAATTGGAGGTCACTAAATTTTCTACTTTGGAATTCAGATAAAACTGAGATGCCCTGCTAGAAACTGACTCCTCTTTAATCAAGTATCAATAACGATTGACAATTCTGTGATTTTACAAAGTAAGCCAAAAATCTCCGATGTTACATTTGATCCTTTCCTTTCCTTTGAAAAGCACATTAAAGAAATCCCCAAGATTGCCTTTTTTTTTTTGCTTGCGTAAAATTGCTAAAATTCGATCCTGCCTGTCTATGGCTGACACAGAGATGCTAATACATGCATTTGTTACATCCAGACTTGATCACTGTAATGATGTTTTCAGATCTTCCATATGCTAGTATTAAAAGTCGTCAGATGGTTCAAAATGCTTCTGGCAGATTTCTAACTAAAGCCAGAACATTGCACCACATTACGCCGATTCTCGCCTCCCTTCATTGGCTTCCTATAAATGTGAGATCTAATTTCAAGATGCTTCTACTAACTTTTCAAATCCTGAATGGACTTGCCCCATCATGCCTGTCTGATCTGGTTATACTGTATGTTCCATCTCAGACTCTCCGCTCTCAACATACAGGACTCCTCTGTGTACCCCAAGTTAAAAGAAAGTCAGCATGTGGCAGGGCCTTTTCTTTTCAGGCCCTGTTCTTGTGGAATAACCTGTCTGCTGACATCAGACAGTCACACTGTCTTGATTCCTTTAAATCTCAACTTGAGACTCATATTTTTGCCTAAACTTACAAAAGTGATTTTACATTGTGATTCATGATATAGAACCAGCACTGCTCTCCCAGTAGACCACATACACACCAAGACTAATGACTGGACTTGATACCATTCAGAATTTCAGTATTTCATTTATTTCAATGTGCAATAAGATATCTGTATCTCACTTGCACATTTCCCCCTGCCTCTGCCCTGCACTGCCATTACAGTGCAAAATTCACCTTGTGGCACCCGCAAAGGAATATCTGATCTCACATCTTATCGACTACAACCATCATGTTTTCTTTTTGGTGAGCAGTTAGTTAGCAAACACCAGAATAAGACCACCCCGTCCGAACCAGCATCTGATCACCAAACACCTTGCTTGTGTTGGCAAAACAGCCAAATTCCCTTCACAGAAAGCTGTCTGAACTTTGAGGAGGTCAATTGAATATGAGAAAGGCAATGACCACATCTACCAGAGCCCTGGAATCATCTTACGCTGTCTCGCTGCTAGTGGCCAAGGCTAAAAAACCTTTCGCAAGAGCCAAAGATCTCATTTTACCAGCTGCCCAAAAAAACAGCTGATACACTTAGATCAATATCCACATCAAATGATACACTATGTCCAAGGATTGATGATATAGGAACCGGTATTATTGGAGAATTCAAACTGGTCAGAGTATTTGCTCTACACAACTGGACGAGTCGGTTGACATTAGCAAAGAGCCACAGCTGATCGCATTTGCTCAATACAAGGACACGTCAGAGTTGGATCTTAATGAACACATCCCCTTGTGTAGAAGACTCGTGGAAATAAACTACAGCTGATTATATTTTCTGTTTTTATTAAATACACAAGAGGGCCTATTAGTATTTCTATTTTCTTATTATTCAGTCTGTCCACCCCCACAAGATGGGGGCTAATTGAGATATGTAAAATGGATCTCTCATTGTTATTATTATCATCCATCCATCCATCAACTTATCTGAAGTTGGGTTGTGGGGGAACTGGAGCTCATTTTTGTTCTCATTGGGAAAAAAGTGAGGAAACACTCTGTAGAGGTCACCAGTCGATCGCAGGGCAGAGCAGTTAAGGGAAGAGGGTTTTGCTCAAGAACACCTCGACTCACTTCTCTGTAGATGCCAGGATCGAACCTGCAACCTTCTGAGTACCTGACAACCACTCCGCCCACTGGGCCATGCCACCCCTAGCTGTAATTCAGGTTGAACAAAATAGGACTGGTAGTACAGTTACCAAAAACAACTTAAGAACCACTGCTTTGGACTATCAGGAGAAGTGTAACTGGGGGTGAAGAAAGAAATATAAAAGGAAACTGATTCAGCCTTGCCAGCTGGATATGCTTGAGAGTAATCCACAAATTACACATGGATGATAGATGGTGTGTTCCTGCTCGAGTGTTGACTTCGAACCGCGCCGATTTTCTAAATAATTTATTCCGCGACTCATATATTTCTTTCGAGAAAGCTCGGATTTCAAGAGGCACTTAAGGATTCAAGAGCCAGATGAAAAAAAAGTCTCAACACGGTATATAAGACCAAAGTATTCATGAAAACATTCTCAAGGAAAAATGGATTCATGTTCAGCTCATGAATGTTTAAAGACACTTTTCATTCATTTCATAGGTGACTCATGTTTTGGTGCTGTAACTGTAGATGGGCAGGACAGGTTTGAACAGATGGGATGATAAACACCCCCCCCCCTTTTTTTTTTTT
>OMLC01097848.1:0-10809 GCA_900302585.1 Regalecus glesne
TACACACTGAGAGAAGTTTATCCATAGGTAGACTTTTTTCTTGAGCAAACTCCATGAAAGACTTGAATAAATCCTCACCTCTTGTGGACCCTTTTAATGGCAGAACAGCAAGACTTTCTTCGCGCAGTGTGTCAACTTCAAAATTTGCATAAGTATTGTTTTTTTCAGCAAAAAACATTGACACATTTAATCTCTTGGTGATTGACATAATTTGAATTCTCTTGGTGTGATGAATCCTACCCGTCTAATGCATCCAACAAGTTGAAACATAGCTAAGGATTTGCAACAGGCTCTGCCTCCCGGGGAGGTTATGGAAGATGCTTGCTGGGTCTCCAAGTAGTTATAGGGGAGGCCATATATATGTATTAGAGAGAGGGAGAGAGGGAGGACATTGAGCTGGAGGAGGTGGTGTTGCTCAGTGTGTGTCTGGAATCAAAGGTTTCTATTGTCAGAATGAGAAGCAGATGTTAGTGAGGAATTCTCCTGACTGCAGCAGTTTTTTCCATGCCTGTGCGTCAAGTCTTCCCTTGCTGCATATCCCTCCCTCGTAGTCTGCCCCCCATCTCCCTCAGTCTCAATCTGTCCACCCTCTCTGGAGGAATGTTTTGTAATATGATGTAAATATCTAAATAGAGGTGTTTTTTTAGTCCATATTTCTGTCTTGCACTCTCTATATACATAAGCTTGACGTGTGGTCTATCTGAAAGCACTTTTATATCAATGAGGTGACAACCAAACATTACAGCTCTTTCCTCCTCTGGTACTACCCTCTTCAACAGGAACACACTCTGGCTCAGCCGTCATCTTCCGCTCTGGAACAGTTCTATTTAGAAGCACTCCACCCCTTTTCGGGGGGGGGTTAGTATGTTCAGAAACCACTCTCTGTGTGTGCGTGTGTTAGTATGTGTTTGTGAGTGTGCGTGTACATTTTTTTTAACTTTAGAATTTTGTCATGTGTGCTCTCAAGCTTTGCCACGTTGACAGAATCCCTTAGTCCTGCTGTTGCTGCAGGCTGAAAAGGAAGACGAAGCAGACCTGTGCTAATCACTAGTGTGTGTGTGTGTGTGGAGGCCAGTTTTGCATCACTGAGAAGCAGTGAGTAAAAGGGTCCAAGGCAGCAGTAATTTAATTACCCTCTTTTCTTTTCTTTCTGTCACACAGTGTTCCCCGTTACGGGATTATTGTCAATATATATATCTCTCTCTCTCTCTCTCTCTCTCTCTCTCTCTCTCTCTCTCTCTCTAACAGTTGTACATATTGCCAAAGCTAGCATTTGAACATTGATAAGCTTTACATGAACTAGAAAACAGATCAACAAACATTACAACAAATCAACATAGTGTGGTAATAAACTTAAAAAATAAACCATCATTAAGTATAATAACCCATGTCAGCTGACTGTCAGTCACTGTACCTCGATATAGGCTGCTGTTAGCCTTGTCACGACCACGATTTCATAATGTTTGCCGGTATGTTGTGTATTCCCTACTTCCTCTCTTCTGGCACTCCTAGTTGTCATCTGCACACCTGCCTTCATTTAAGGCCCTCCTCTGCAATCAAGCCCCCTCCCCTATAGATAAAAGGTCAGCAATGGAAACCGATGCCTGCTGGATCATTTCCCTTCATCCCAAAACATGTCGGTCTAGCCGTTTGCCTGCACACAGCCCTGGATTTTGATTGCCAAACTATGCGGGACTTTCCCTCTTGCCCAAGCTCCATCCAAGCAAATAAAGTCTTTTGTTTGTTTCTACTCATTGTGTCTGCGTTTGAGTCCAGCTAGATTCATGACTGTATGATTCAACCAGTCATGCTCTCAGCAGACATAGACTCAGTCCGCCAGACAATAACTGCCCAGGGAGCCCTTGAGCCGGCCAACACAGGCAGGCTTTGCAGGAAGTTGCGGAGGGGCTCCGTGAGCTTTTCGTGAGCGTTACTAGCATCAAGGGCCAGCTCTAGCTATGTCCACCTGTCAGGGAACCACGAGTCTATGATGGAGATTGGGGATTTTGTTGTTCTTGTTTTTATCCAATTTTATCTTGTGTGGGAGGAGCAGTCCATGACAACAATGTCTTATTCTGCTTTCACTTCAGAAATACGTGAAGTGTTTGATCCTCCTTTACGGTGTAATGATGTTTCTAAGATACTTTTTTCTTTCCGTCAAGGATCTCGGAGTGTTACTGAATATGCCAAAGAGTTTAGGACTCTTGCATCAGAAAGTGGGAGAAATGGGTGGGAGAAATATTGCTGCAAGCTGGTTTTTGCCATGGATTAAGTGAATTATTCAAGGATGAATTTGCGTCATTTTCTGATCAGCTGAATTTGATGATTTGATTTCTTTAGTCATCCGGGTGGATAACCACCTCTGCTCACGGAAGTGGGAGAAGCACCGTTGGTTTTCCTACAATGTTTTCTCCTGGTGCACTCCACCTCCACCAGAACCAGTGGGTTTTATATGGACAACAGACAACAACACCCACACAGAATCTTCTGCGGCGAGTGTTGTCTCCAGAAGCTTAGCCTATACAGCTGGAGTGTTTCCATCTTGGTCTGGAGGAACGTTAACGATGCATTGCCAGTAATAGCTGCCTGTGTTGTGGCCAACCAGGGCACTTCCTGACCTCCTGTCCCCACCGTCCATTAAACCAGCAGGCCTCATCTGGAGAGGGGACAATCCAAATGAACCAAATGGTCTGTTGACTGTCTCCCCGTCCTCATACTCAGCTGCATACAATGTTCTGCTGAGGATGGCCCGGTTCCCAAAATGTCAAGTCTGATGCTCTGACTTAAATGCATGGGAAGGACAGTGAGTCCAGTTCTCTCGCTGACACCATATTTTCTGCCACTTGTGTTGCTTTGGCCATCACTTGGGACACTGCGAATGAGGTGAATGCGACACAAAAGAACCAACCTAACCCAAGAAAGGGCCCCCCAGGTTAATTATTAATCCCGGATTCAGTTAAATCCCATGTTTTGCATTGGACTAACTCGTCCAAACACCTGTTATCCTGGTCTCACCCAAACTTTG
This sequence comes from Regalecus glesne, assembly GCA_900302585.1. Taxonomy (NCBI): domain Eukaryota; kingdom Metazoa; phylum Chordata; class Actinopteri; order Lampriformes; family Regalecidae; genus Regalecus; species Regalecus glesne. The sequence goes on from OMLC01097848.1 coordinate 3,026, forward strand.
GCTCTCCTCTGTAGGCGGTACGGGTGGCCGTATCTTGAGGAGGATACCAAGTCTTATGTCTCTGCCTGTACTGTTCGTGCACAGAATAAGACATTCAACCAGCCCAGTACTGGTCTTCTGTGTCCTCTGCCCATTCCCAAATGTACGTGGTCTTAGGTGGCTTTGGACTTCGTCTTGGGGTTATCTGCCTCTGTTATTCTAACTATCATTGACTGCTTCAAGTAAGTTTGCCCCCTTTTTACCTCTGCCCGAGCTGTAATCTGCCAAAAGTGACCATCTAAGGACCAGGAGGTTTTCCAGGTCCACGGCCATCCCCGTGACATTAGACCAAAGGACAAGCTGAAGGGGCTAATCGGGAGCCTGGTGTCACCCAATCTATCCTCCTGGGCCTTCTTACTTCCTAGTGTAGAGTATGCCCATAACACTCTGCCATCCTTAGCTATGAAAGAGGTGAATCTGTTCAGCTGGATCAGAAGTTTATTTAGAAACGTTTCGTCACTCACCAGGTGACTTCTTCAGTCTGAGCTGAAGGCAAACATCCCCCTCCTTATAAACGGTACCTTGATGCCACACAACAATAGGTTGGTTTCACATGCAAGTTGGGTGATCAACTGCACATTCAGTGACAATGGGTACCATTCACAGAGGATTGGGGAATGTTTGCGATCACGGCATTGTAAGACGCCGATAGGTGTACTCTCAGGCCACCCCCCCTATTCAACAACGGTCGTTCCCTCTTCACGTAAATGGCCTCCTTCACCCCCCTCTCAAACCAGCGTTCCTCCCTATCAAGGATGTGAACATCATCATCCTTGAATGAGTGGCCACTCGCCTGTAGGTGAGTGTAGACCGCAGAGTCTTAACTTAATAAACTTCTGATCCAGCTGAACTTAATAATCTTCTGATCCAGCTGAAGAGATTCACCTCTTTTTGTGATTTCCCTACCTGGAGTATTGAGCATGCATCAAGACATATAAGGGGGGATGTTTGTTTTCAGCTCAGACTGAAGAAGTAACCTGGTGAGTGACGAAACGTTTCCAATTAAACTCCTGATCCAGTTGAACAGATTCACCCCTTTTTTGTGTTTGCCCTTTTTGTTTCATAGATAAAGGCAATTCACAGTGTTATACATCATACATAGAATGGTGTTGAGAAAAATATGTTTAATCATCTTTCGCTTTGTTTTTTTGTTTCTCAGGGGTCACCACAAGGGATTTTATTGATTCCACTAGTTCCCTTGTGAGGGAATAGCACCAATAGCGCCTGTTATTAACCAGGGCCTGGACCAATCCAGTATGGTCTTGTTTATTTTCAAATTGAATTGGCAAAATTACACATTGGATTCCTGTCCGGACACAACCACTAACCCTGTGGACGGGGGCACAGATAAAGCACTGGTTGCCATCCCATTATTCATAGACTTGTGTTCATGCCTGTCATATGTTATATCGAAAAAAGATAAGGAATTTAAAAAAAGAAAAATATATTAAAGGATTACATAGAAGAAATGAAATTTAGAAAAAGAACAAAGGGGTCAAAGTTTCATATGATCAAGGGTCAAAATGATTGTTAGTAAGATAAAAATTAGTCAAAGGTAACAGAAAACACATGTTTTTAGTCTAGCTTTTTTGTTTTAGTTTGAAACCTGAAATTTTGATATTCTCGAAGCTTGTTCTGGCTCAGAGAAGCACAAAGATATGTCGGGCTCTATCTCTAGAAACATGTGAAATGTACGCCTTTTCTATGTAATAATAAGATACATCCACCAACCATGAATCAAAAAAATTATTAATTAAAAAAAATAAATTTTAGGGTTACCATTGTTAACATTATAAAGATGGTATTTGGGTACTTTTGTATTGTGCTGCAAACTTTACTTGCCATTGTCCTTATACTAGACTTATTCCATCCATCCATCCATCCATCCATCGTCAACCGCTTATCCGGTGTCGGGTCGCGAAGGTAGCAGATTTCAGCCGGGACCTCCAAGCTTTCCTTTCCCTTGCAACATCCTCTAGCTCTGATTGGGGGATCTCAAGGCGTTCCGAGGCCAGTGTGGAGATATAATCCCTCCATCTGGTCTTTGGTCTACCCCGTGGCTTTCCCCTAGCTGGACGTGCCTGAAAAACCTCCTTTGGGAGGGGATCAGGTGGCATCCTTACTAGATGCCCGAACCACCTCAACTGACTCCTTACTACTTGGAGGAGCGGTGGCTCTACTCCGAGTCCCTCACAGATGACTGAACATCTCAGCCTGTCTCTAAGAGGGATACCAGACACCCTCCTGAGAAAACCCATTTTAGCTGCTTGTATCCACGAGCTTGTTCTTTCTGTCATAACCCAGGTTTCATGGCCACAGGTGAGAGTAGGAACAAACATTGACTGGTAGATAGAACGCTTTGCCTTCTGGCTCAGCTCTGCTTTGGTAAGCCATCACCTTATCGAGGTGGAGAGGTTTGAGTGTCTCTATGAACCTGAGGGCTATGTTGTCTGGAGCCTAGTGCTCCTTCTAGGGTCTTCCATGGCAAATTGGTCTCAGGTGAAGGATCAGACTAAGATAGGTTCAAGAAGAATCCATGAAAGATCCAGGAAGAAGTGACGTTACCCTGCCTGGAGCTCTCATCTGGAGCCAGGCCCAGAAGGATGGCCTGTAAGCGAGCAGCTGGTGGACGAGTTTGTCACGGAGCCCGGCCAGGCTCAGCCCGGAAAAACAGCGCTGACACTTCTCCATCCTGTGGACCCATCACCAACAGGAAGAACCAGTGGGGTCAGGTGCACTGCCACACAGGTAGCAGTGAAGGCAAAGGGTCTCAACGGACCAGACCCTTGCAACAGAGGCTAGAAATAAATCAGAATAAATAAATGATTCCCTTATCGCAAGGGGGAAATTTGGATTTCTCTGCGTTTTTGACCCAACCTATTGTATGGGAGCAGTGAACTGCCAACATATGGCATCGGGGAGCAGTTAGGGGTGTCTTGCTCAAGGACACCTCGACATGCTATATGCAGGAGGGATCGATCCTGCAACCTTCTGATTGCCAGATGACCACTCTACCCACTGAGCTATGATGCCCCATAGCATCTAGCATCTTATATGTTAAAAAGGAAAAAAAATAACTTTAGTGTCGATTGACAATTCTCCAAAATAGTAATTGCTATTCTCCAGTCCACACTTTACAGCTGCCGAGCTGAAGAAAAGCCAACAGTCTGAATTACTCAAACCTTCGTCACTCTCCAATCCTACACGCTGAACTCACAGCCACCAGCTCATATTATATGCCAGTGAACACGATCATCTTTCAAACTCTAATATAAATTTCTAAACTTGGCAATGACTTGGCAGTTTCAACGAACAGTGTGGTTATTGGTGTAATTTATGATACAGGGAAATGTGGGATGGGTCCTCTCACAGTATATAGTGAACTAGTCATGTCACTGGGGCGACCCTTTGCAAAGACAAAATGACGAGTCACAGACACTGAAGAGAGAGAATAAAAGGGGAGCAACGTCCGGGCCATGCTTATATCATTGATGAACGCAGCAAGGTTTTATTCAATGCATCACAGTCAGGTTTTCTTATGTAACCTTAATAGTAAAAGAGACCCTTTGCCTTTTTCCCGTAAGACTTTTTTGATATTGGATTTGCTTCGGGAGAGGACTGTACAGTCTGTGTCTGTAAACTAAATAATAAGGACGTGGACTGAGGGATACAATGAAGAACTTTGATTAAAAAATAAATCCCTTCATATTGCTGTCATAGTTCCCCTATGCAAAGCAGTCATCCTCACACTCATTCACACACGCACCCACACACACACGCGCGCGCACGCACGCACCCACACAAACACACACACACACACACACACACTATCAGGTAAGTGCTTTACATCAATCTACCCACTCACAAAGACTGAAAAATGAAAAACAGCTTCTTCTTAAAAGCTGCGGCACTAACACACTCGACTATCACCTCAGTCTGATGAGACTGATGTGCTGCCACCATTGGACAAGAACCACTTCATCCGTCGATCTTTACTGCATTTGCTGATGTTTTGCTCCTCGTAAGTTTTATTCTATCATTAACTGTATTCTATATGTACTTTATAAAAGTTCCGGTTTCCGTGTCGTGATTAGTCCCCATGTCGAGTGAGTGGACACGGACTTAGCTGGAGCTTGGATGCCATTCCTGACGCCACAATAGGTTCTAACCCGCAGCACCTGGCTCGTCTGTTCCCGAAGTCCAATCTAACAGAGCAAACGCGGTCCCTTACTTGACATTTTTTATTTATTATTTATATTCAGTGGTTTTTATTGCTGATATTATATATTTCTTATGTCTTCTTTGTTTTTGTATTCTATGTGCTACGCACAATTTGAGGCTGACAACTGGAATGTCGTTGAATTTATAAAATGACAATAGAGTTGTTGAATCTTGTACACGTGTTAATCCCTCTACGCATCCAACAGATCTCGATCTAACGGACTCTGAAAAGGTAAATCACTGTATTGTCTCGTTTCTGCCATGCAACGACATCCATCATGTAGTTTAAACGTATATTGTGGGACACGGTTAGACATCTAGATCTGGACAAGAGCACTCTGAGCAGAACGCTCTGGAGATCTTCTCTGCGGTTGTGTGGTCACGTCTGCTGAGTCATGTGTCATATTGGACTCATAAGGTTATTGTCGTTTGCTTCAAAAGTCGTAACGTCTGAGTGTAGCACCATTTACGCCGTGCCGAGAAGCCTCAAGTGATTTTCTGAATGGACTCGTGGCAGTAAACTTGTTTTGGTTGACTCGGGTTGTGGTAATTGACGCAGGCGATTCAACGTCAACATTCATACAATGTCGGTCGGTGTGTTTGGACGACCATGTCAACGCTGCCCAGCTGATGACAACGAAATTATTGATATAAATACGCCTCATACCTAATCAGGGTAGAAAGGCAGACCATCGAAGGAAGACTAAAAAGGACCAACTTTATTTAGCTTGACTACCTTTAGCAGACTAACATAGCAGCTAGCTCAACACATCTGGGTGCGTCAAAGGCGACTAATGCCATTTCCACTACAGGTATTGATGTGGACAGATTAAGTAAGCAAGCAGGGTCTAGAGAGAAGTGAAGAGGAAAATGGTCTTCATACCTCAGAAGGACCTCTAGGGAACTCTCGTGTTTGTCCAGCGGCCTCCCCAACGCGTTCCTGCGGAGCTTGTTCAACTCTTCCACGGCGCGGAGATACTCCCCCTGGTCGTCGACACCTGGATACGTCGCCGTGATGAATTTCGACAGCGGTTTCACCAGATCCACCTCGGATGATTTCTTTAACGGAACTGATATAAATGCTGCCATCCCGGCCCCCAAAAAGAACTATGATTTAAATCAGGTAAACTATGGAGGCACACTATCGTATCGGACAAAAACAACAGCCAGTCATCTACTTCCTGGGTTCTTCCGTGAAACGTCAGACGTCGTTACGTAGACCATTGGACTTCAGTGCGCAGACTCGGTAATGTTTACTGTGTGGGTGGGGGGACGGAAATGGGAAAGACATTCTGAGACATGTCGAGATGCATGATCAATAACACTGGCGAGGGATTTATCTTGTGGCAAGACGTCTAATTTTTTTTGAGGTGAAAGACTTCAAACGCCCCCCTCATTAAGGTCTCGGATTAAAGATATTTTTTTCTATGAAGATATAAAAAATAAGGCAGACCATCAAGGGCTGTACCTGCAGGTTCTATAAATTATGGGGGGGTCTCTAATTACACGGAGAGCTTGAACCTTTCCGGACAGACTAGAGCTGAGTACACACCATTTAATTCAATAGACAACAGTTAAACTAATGTGTTCACATTTCCCTCCATTTTTTAAAATCTTTGCTGTTGTTTAGTTTTGCCTTTGTTTTGATATTACCACTATTTTGTTGCTTTTTTCTTTTCTTCTATGGTAAATGTCCGCAGACATAGCATAATGTCATGTACACTATGTATAGGTGGGAGGAGGGTTATGTTTGTTGTTGTTTACGCATAACAATACGTAGTACACTTTCTTAATTCAGGGAATTTCCCCCCCTGTTAAGATAGGAGAAGATACTCCTTTATTAGTTCCACAGGGGGATATTACTGTTGTGCTTTAGACATATACCAAATATCAGTGGTATTTATTGACCATAAATCAAGACATGTATTTCTGTTTATTATACATGAAGACGTACAAAGGAGGGGGCAGTGGTGGCTCAGTGGTAGAGTTCACATTTCTGAAACCGACCAACTAGATATTGTGGATTTGAACCCACGGGATCAGGAATAGCCTCCAACCTTAATCTCCACGGTCCATCCAAATCTTTATCCACTCCCACAACATGGGGACTAATTATGGCACGTGTAAATAGACTGCTCACATGATGAAGACATGGCGTTCAACAGTTATGAATAAACAGGCAGGACTTGGGGATATCAACAAAATCTAACATTTTATTATCTAATTGACGTTTAATTAAACTGTCTTTATGCCTCTTGTATCAATGTTAAAATTTCCGCTTAACCAAAGTGCTTAATATTCTTACACACATGAACATTGAGAGATGGTCAACAATGTGGATGTGATGATTAAGCCAATCACAGCAATCCATTGTTCATCTCATTCAGCCAAAACAATTTCAACAAGTTCAGAAAGTGTCATTTTAATGTCATTGCAGCCTTCACTCAAAACTTCAGCCAAAGCCAGACTAGATCCACTCTTGTAAAATATAATATTGTCAAAATATCAATAAAACTCCTAGCTGTGTGTTGCCTAGCTCAACATATGACACACACAATACTTTTGTTATGAAATCATTTATTTTCAGCACAGGTGGTTGTTGGTGTACATCCCCAGCATATGGTACTGTGCATATCATCGACATTAGGCAGTACATGAAGTCTGATCACATCTCCTATTCACTCATACACAAACACGCTTTGAGGATAGTGTCAGATTGCTTAATGGGCTAGGTCAATTTCCTGGTAACAATCCATTCTGCTTCAATTAATTAGTCCATGAACCTGGTGCACTGCATCATATCCCTGCAAATGCCCCAAAGAGCAACAGTCCCTCAACTAGTGTGAGGTGACAGGAACATAGACAAATATCAATTCCAACATTATTCTCTTTTTGTTTGTCCTCTCACAGGCAAATAAGGAAAGTGAAGGGTGTGACTGTAGGACTGAATATAAAAGCTAAGATTTTTTTCCTTTTTTTGAGTGGATGGTTGCTCTTCAACAATCAACATCAAGAGTGGGTAAACACTTAGAGTTGAGCAACCCCACCTCCCCTCTTCTCCCATGCTCCTTGCTACATGGAAAACAAAACTGTTTCTTCATGCCAACAGGGAAAGGGTCATGTGACAACTAAAGATATTACAATATTCTTCTTCAATGCAAGGATTCAAAGGACAAATGAGACACATGCTCAGTCACATTCTTAACTTTACAGGCATGTAATACAGACACGCACACATGCACGCACGCACACACACCCTGCACATACATACACACAGTATGCACATGCCAGATGATGTTCACCTGAAGGGAGAGTGCAAAAAAATGAAAGCAAGGGCAGCTCAAGACTTGTGTGAAGTGTCCAGTCCGTATTCTGAGTAGCAAGACATACACCCATGCACACTCCCACGCACGCCCCCACACACACACACACCAACTAGATGAAACCACAAAATTCTGCAGGCAAGAAGTATGCTATTCTGTGCTGCTGCGCCACCCACCCAAACCCCCACATGCGCGCGCGCG
>OMLC01097855.1:0-17092 GCA_900302585.1 Regalecus glesne
TGAAAAATGTACCTGAGAAAATATGACCATCAACCTGGACAGACATATATGTGTGTGTGTGTATGTGTGTGTGTGTGTGTGTGTGTGTGTGTGTGTGTGTGGGTGTGTGTGTGTGTGTGTGTGTGTGTGTGTGTGTGTGTGTGTGTGTGTGTGTGTGTGTGTGTTTAAATGGTGACTCTCTCATTTTGGAAAATAGCTCTTAGTTCACGAGAAGATCTCCTTTATCTCTGGCCATTCTGTAAAGATTACTTTGAAAAGATTTCACAACAAGATGTCTTGACTTGAGCCCGAGCCATATGGCTCATGTACTTGGGTTATCCACTGGCTCTTCCTCTGGAGTCTCTTCTGCTAACAGAGTGCAGAGAGACTCCACCCTGGGATCCAGGAGTCACCTTCACCCACTGGGAACCCATGAGCATTCCAGTATAGACTCTCCTTTGCACACCAGAAAGAAAATATTCCACTGCTCCCATTCTCTGGATAAGCTCACTGAAGGAAATATGCTCATCTTCCTCAACATCGGATTTAAACAGAAAGTGAAATAAAACTCATTTAAGTGTAGTTGAAAATCTGCTTTTCAGCTATATGGTTTGATGGTTTCTGAAAGTGTTTCTAGATTTGTGTCCAGAGAACATATAGGCTGAATAAAATTGGACTTGAATGTGTTAATTAACTTCCTCTTACCCATTCCACACAGTTTGAGTGTATGTTTCCACCAATAGTTATCATTTCAGTACTCTGAAATAAAATCATGTGCATTTTTTCTGTGGAAAGCATGCTATAATATTGTTTGGCAAAGTGCTTTACAAATAACCCTTGCTGTCATTTCATTATTGTGAGGATAGTTTGACATCATTGTGACTGTCTAATTCCATTTAGAAAATATGCCTTTGGTCATTCAAAGTTTTCCCATCGAGCTTCCCCAAACTGGAGCACAATTCCTACCCTTGGGATTTGCCAACCCTTGCTTCATTTACAAAACATTTAAAACATGTTTACTGGATAATAAAAATGGCTCCCATAACCTCTCTTAAAAACTATTGAGGATGTTATATGCATAAGGGTGTATGCATTTTATGGGTAAGGGCTTGTTGAGTCTGCCATGTAAGTTTCAAGTGGGCTGCTCTCTTCTGGTTTCATGCACAGTGAATAATATGAACTTGAGTGCTTATGAGGATTTTCTGTAACATCAGCTTGCAGTTATGCGTTTAGGGCTTTTTATAAAGAATGAGTTTTAGGTGAGGCCACAGTAGCTCAGTGGGAGGAGCATGTGCACCTTTAGAGCTAAAGAGGCATTGGGTTCAAATCCACCACAGGGTGTCAGGAAAGTAATCTAGCCTTAATCCCCCCCCCAAAAAAACCACCATCAAAATCTATGTCCATCCTCACAACATGGGGATTAATTGTGTCATGTAAAAAAACCCCGCAAGATACAGAATGAGTTTTAGGTAGTATGGCTGCTAGTATGTGCTAGGTAATATATTTTATTTTGTAGAGTGAGTTTTAGGTAATATGTGCTTGTAGTATCCCCTGTTATTGTATAGAATAAATTTCTGGTAATATGTACTGTTTTGATTTTGCCAATGGACAACAGATGAAAATAAGCCTGGTAGTTATATATGGCATAATTATATTTGACTCTATGCATTCATTAATATGCACTGTCCCTATTTAAACAAATAAATAAACAAATCAATTATCATTTGGTCAAAACGTGTTGAAAAAGAAAGTAGGTGGGAGTGTGCAGTGGAAATAGAGGAGAGACAAGCTTCGACAAATACATAGTACTAGCTCTGCTGATGGCACCCGCTATATGATTTGAGAATCATCAGAATCACCATCTTGTCACCTCAGGTCTATCCAGTCATTAGCTTATCAGCATACAAGATGTTTCCAAGGGTGACCAGAGGAGATGGGGAGGTCTCTAGGTCCACTGCTAAAGAGCAGGCAGGAAGAAGGGTGAGGCTGAGGGAGGACTGCAGTACTGATGCAGTAGATCCCAAATTCAAGGGGTGTCTCTGACAGGAGGTAGAGAGGGATGTTTCTCGCCATACTTTCTCATCAATGACCCAAATTGCTGATGCAATCCTCTTTGGCAACATCAGTGGCTTCTGCCTCCCTTATCACACAACGATGCTCAAATTGAGTTTGATGCACGTTGAACATAGGCCTCTACCCTATGACACTGAAAGATTCTGCTGAGATGTGATTCCGAGAAAGGACAGAAATTCAACAAAGATATCAACTTTCTGCATGCATGGGACATATCTGTGCCTCTGAGTGCTCTGTGACATGTAGAAAAAGATCACAGTATAGGATATAAATAATGATCTCCATGAACCCTGTTCAGTAGCGATGTTTGCTAATGCTCCTTTTCAGCCGGCGTAGAGGCACATGGCATGCTTCCTGTGAAACAGCACTCATTTATCCTTTCCTCTATTTACCCAGGTTCTGTTGGAAAGCCATGCCCTTGTGCATCACATTCATACAGATGCACATATCCACGTCTAAAGGTGTGCCCAGTACAAACAGTCATCTCCCTAGACATGTGGTTACTGAGCAGCACTGTGAGAGCCTTTGGAGGGGAAAGCAAAGATCTTGAAGATTTATTCATAAACCAAATGAATTTTTTGAAACTTTCAAACCTGAACGTCATTGAGAGATTTGCAGTTGAGTTAGGGTTAGGGATTATTTCAGTTATTTTAATGCACATTTTCACAGTTACTGTTATGAAGCACTTTTCAGGAAAATATGAGACGCTGCAGCTTTGATCTTCACTGCAGTAGCATATGTAAAAACACTGGTTAGAAATGGGCAGTGGTAAGAAGAACACTCACATATGTTTTGTATTGCGCCCTTTTCTCTCTCATCAAACCAGGGCACTATGGCTCAGGAGGTTGAGTAGGTCATCTAGTAATTGGAAGGTTGCTGGTTCAACCCCTAACTTCTTCAGACAGTATGTTGAAGTGTCCTTGGGCAAGACACTGAACCCCTAACTGCTCCATGTGTGCTGCAGCTGCCCACTGCTCCTATACAATAGGATAGGTTAAATGCAGAGGATACATTTCATTGTAGGAATACAATGAACAAATAAAGTGGCTTTCCTATCCTGCCAAAACCTCTTTGTGAAGGTGCTATTATGTACTGACATGATAGGCTGGCTTTCTTCTATTGTGTGGGGATAGGAGATCAACATTTATGAAGCAGTTAGCTGGCGATCCAAACCAGAGTGAATCAGATTTAGCCAGTATTTTAAAATATCAATGTTGTGCTTAAGCACAGTTCAAGGACATGCTGAGTTCAGAATCGACACAAGGAAAAAAGAAAACAGTCCCTCCAGAAGTGAACTGCAATGAACTTATCTAAGATACTTAAATAGCATCCAGAGGTAGGCCCATCTGCATCCATCTGTCTGCATTCATCTGTGTTTTTTTCTGCCAGGCATTCAAATAACATGCTGTATCTTGAGATCAGTCCATTCTCTCTACATATGTATGTATCTTATGTATGATAGCTCAGTGGGTAGAGCAGTCGCCTGGCAATCGGAAGGTTGCAGGTTCGATCCCTGGTCCTGCATATAGCATGTCGAGGTATCCTTGAGCAAGACAATGAACCCCGAACTGCTCCCTGACCGCCATATGTTGGCAGCTCACTGCTCCTATACAATAGGTTGGGTCAATAATGCCGAGAAATCCAAATTTCCCCACGCGGGACTGATAAGGGAATCATTATTATTATGGATGTATGTCTATCTATCTCTGTGGAGTCTGTACTGGAATACTCATGGGCTAACAGTGGGTGAAGGGGACTCCTGCAACCCAGGGTGGAGACTACTTGCACTCTGTTAGCAGGACAGACTCCAGAGGAAGAGCTGAAGGACAACAATAAGCCATATGGCCCTGGCCCAAGTCAGACATCTTGTTTTAAAGGTTTTACTGAGTAATCTAGAGATAAAGGAAATGCTCCTGTGAACTAAAACCCATTTTACAAAATGAGTTACTGTACTGACATAACGAAGATATGTCAAAGAACGTCAGGCCCCACCCCATCAATAGGTGGCCTGCGCCTGCGTAGCAACTATCTGCAAATTATATAAAATTATTTTTTTATTTTTTATTTTTTACAAATGATATATTAATTTTATTTAATGCAAGTGTTAGCGTGAGTCAGAATTATCCGCTGAATGTGTGACTCCTTCACTCCCCACTCATCGCTTTGGATAAAAGCGTCTGCTAAATGACTGTATTATATTGTATTGTATTGTATTCACTGTGTGTGTATTTGGTTTGGCCAGCACATGTATTATGGGCTGCCATCTTCATACGCAAACAATACGCTGATAGGCTGTTAGTTATTGGGATCACTGAGAGTTTACAGCTGCAGCGAGAATGACACTTTATTCACTTAACTTTTGGAGCACTTCGCTTAACGGTTCTTTGCCAGCAGCTGAAGCATAGATTGACTGAAAATGCCATGTTCCAAGTTCACCGGAAGATGGACAGTGAAAATCGACAATCGGGCTTTGACAGTCATGGAGGTAAACAACACTGTTGTCAACTAACATGCTTCCACGTTTCCTAACGTGATTGCTTGTTTCGTTTATTTTGATAACTATCGGATGTAGCTCGCAAATTTAAAATTGCTTCATAACTAGCTGGCTAGCAGCTAGGGAACCATCTAGAAAGCTGAATGAACCATCACCGATGGCATCAATATTAAAAATGTCTAACATTAACTGGCTAGATATCACACATCACACAGTATGTTTTAAGTTTTTAAGCTGTTTTATTATATATAAACCGCCAAACTGGAGAAGCAGAAGAACAATGAGAGAATATAATACAGAGAACTCAACAAGGATGCCAGGGCCCATTATTTGTCTAAATCGTCCTCTATTAACAATAGTGATCCTTACGACCTAACAGCAAACAGCTGGAGAACAGATGTCGCATTGCTGCCTCCAACTTCGTCCCTGGATATCACCTACTACCTTTTCATGGTATAAGGATGTATAAATTTGAAGAATTCAAAAACTATAAATCCCTTGAAGCCTAGCGACGTTTCACCAATGGCTGGGTGCAGGATCTGTTTACATTTCGACCAAAGGACTACAAAAACCCAGTCAAAAAGGCAAAGGTAAGCAAAGTTGGCTGTGATCAAGTAAACTCGTACTTAGGGGTATCCGCCCTGAATCGATGATTATGGCTTGTTTGTTTTTGGTTTTGTTTGTTCTGACTTAGTTCTAAAGTAAACCAGAAACTGTCATTTTGTATATTATACCTCCCCCCCAAAAAATCACACTCTTAAATTGGTTTACATTTGTACTTTACTTGATCATCATCATTCCATTACATTACAGGCACTTAGCAGACGCTCTTATCCAGAGCGACATACATTATGTGAGCAGTTAGGGATTCAGTGTCTTGCTCATGGACACCTCGACATGCTAAGTGCAGGACCAGGGATAGATCCTGTAACCTTCTCCAAAGGAACCGTAGGACATCCTGTAGTCATTGAGTTCACACCGCAGCTCTCATGCACAAGTTACCATCAGTCTGTGCCATCTGACTGCATTTGTCTGTCGCCACCCCAGTCTGTAGCTGACCACTTTCTTCTCCAGCCACGTGTATCCCCTCCTCTGTGTGTAGCCTGGTGAACCCTCATTTCAGCTGCTTGCAGTGTGATTTCCCTGTTCGGACTGACTTCATCTTGCAGAGAGTGCAGTGTATGTGGGTGTAATGTCTGTGTGGCCTAGAGGTAGGGATGGTGCCCAATCTGGGTCAGTCTTCATTATCTTGTATGCAGGATGACCTGTAATGACACAAAAAAGTGTTTTTTTAGCTAGCTCCATAACATCAGACGCTTCCATGATGCTTTACAACCTTGACCAATTAATCAGATATGCTATCAACTTACCCTCCCGGCAGATCTCTCAGGCCACAAAGTGGAAATCTCCTCGATGCAACTAGAGCTTTTATGCACCTGAAGAATAGCATACTAAAGACTTTCCTTTTTAGTCGGGAATGTTCTTAAATTAACACACCACACTAGTACAGTTTGTATATTTGTTCTATGCACGGATACTTCTGCGTATAATCACATTTACTGTTTTTTTAATAAAGCACACTGAACTACTTTTGTATGAGACTGTGCTATACAAATAAGGTTTTATTTGAGTTAAGAAGACCAGCTTAACCCGCTTCTGCTGCCCTCCCTCGATGTCTGTTTACTTGTGTGATGTTAGCAAAGTTGATTCAAATCAACACGTGGCTATAACTTAACACTAGCTACTTTAAAAGACAGAGAACCAGCACAATTAGTAACACAATTAAAGTAATTAATTAAACAACAAAAACGTACTTGACTTTATGAAGATCCCGTGAAAAAACAACCATGAACAGAGAAGAGATATTGTGTCGAAAGTGATGTCCTTGCGTCTCACCACTGCAATCCAGCCCATCCGACAACCCTTCGTTAGCCCATCTACCTGCTGTCCGAAGCCTCTTTTCCAGGTGGGAAACCTAAAGCAATCTTGTCTTGATGCATGCTCAATAATCCAGGTAGGGAAATCACAAAAAGAGTTGAATCTGTTCAGCTGGATCAGAAATTTATTTCAGAAACGTTTCGTCACTCACCAGGTGACTTCTTCAGTCTGAGCTGAAGGCTCAGGCTTTCCTAGACTGAGGTGAAGGTTGGTGTTGGGGGGCGGTTGTTTGTTAGTGTGTACCACAAACCCACACATACGGACCAGTACTTGCGGTTTGACTCCCACCACCACCTGGAGCATAAACTGGGAGTCATTAGGACTCTGTACCACCGGGCTGACAACGTCCCCAATGACTCAGTGGCCGGGGAGGAAGAGAAGTCCCATATTAAACAGGCCCTGGTTAAGTGTGGTTACCCTAACTGGGCGTTTGTTAAAGCCAGGAAGGGTCCCAGACAGAGCTCCAGCCAAGTGGAGGGAGGGGAGGAGCCAAAGCGTAGACCGGTGGTGATTCCGTATGTGGCGGAATTGTCAGAACAGCTGAGACGCGTGTTTTCAAAACATCGTGTCTCGGTTGCTTTCAAAACCCTGAACACACTGCGGCAAAAGTTGGTCCACCCCAAGGACCGGGTCCCCCGGCACAAACAGAGTAATGTAGTATACGCTGTTAAATGCCAGGAGGACTGCAGTGACTTGTACATCGGGGAGACCAAACAGACACTTGCAAAAAGGATGGCGCAGCATAGGAGAGCCAACACGTCGGGTAAGGACTCTGCGGTCTACACCTACCTACAGGCGAGTGGCCACTCATCAAGGATGATGATGTTCACATCCTTGATATGGAACGCTGGTTTGAAAGGGGGGTGAAGGAGGCCATTTACGTGAAGAGGGAAGCGACCCTCGCTGAATAGGGGCGGTGGCCTGAGAGTACACCTATCGGCGTCTTACAATGCCGTGATCGCAAACATTCCCCAACCCCCTGTGAATGGTGCCCATTGTCACGGAATGTGCAGTTGATCACCCAACTTGCATGTGAAACCAACCTATTGTTGTGTGGCATCAAGGTACCGTTTATAACGAGGGGGATGTTCGCCTTCAGCTCAGACTGAAGAAGTCATCTGGTGAGTGACGAAACGTTTCTGAAATAAACTTCTGATCCAGCTGAACAGATTCACCTCTTTTTGTGCTAAAGCAATCTTGCTTCGTGATCCACTTTTCTACCGTTTCTTTTGTTTGATTTGTTATTGCAGGTTATCACACAACAGAAATAACCAATTTCAGTAAGCAAACGCACGTAAAGACGATTCTCCTTGTTAAATTTCTCGACGGTATGCTGTTTACGGGCGTGTGTCAGCAAAATGGCGTTTAGACACAACATGTACTGCGGCTTTTGCGAGTGTTACGTCACTTGTCAAAGACCAATTTAAAGAGGAATTGGACTGAATAATTTGCATTAATTCTCCATCCAACGAGCGCAACACCAATGTGCCAAATACAACAGGAGGCCGTTGCTGGTGAAGAGTTCCAATTTGAAACGCCATTACGAGACTAACCATAGGTATTTCGAACAAACCTATCCTCAAAATTCAGAGAGCTATGAACAACAAAAATCAATAGGCTGAATTGGCATATCAAGTATGTGTTTTGTTGTTGTTTTGAATGAAAGGGACATTTTGTTTGGAGTATAACAGTATTACGGCTTGTGGGCTTGACCGACTATAATAAAAGGAACTTTGACTCACTGAATATTTGTGAGTGCGGACCCTGTATATATTTATTGTAATGTTAATAGTCTTGCGAGCCCTTGCTATCAGGTAGGAGGACCCTTTAGCCGACTGGTTAGTGTTGTTTGCCTCCGATTCAAACGACTCGGGGTCGGTTCACGGCTGCCCTGCGAGTTTGCTACAGTATTTAAGTACCCCTTACGTAGTCTACGTCACGGCGTAGGATTGGTAGATTTATAGGCGATACGTGTGGTTATATCAAATATTGTCTCGACCTCTACTCCTCTCAAAATCTTAAGAGGATCAGTTATGTTTGTAGCTGACTTCCTTGGGGATCAGATTAATCTATCTATCTGTATATCTATCCATCCATCCATCTATCTATCTGTATGTCTGTCTTCATCTATTTATCTGAAACCCCACCCATAATCACATGCAACAAGCAGCCGATAAACCCAATCTAAATTAACGACAGGGTGACACCCCCAACATGATGTCACATCCGTAAAGCAGTATCCGTGAGCGTGCCAAACTTTTCTCGTCCCTCGTCGTGCTCGCGGACGGCATGTCTCCACCGCTGCCCACCTGGCATGCGCGCGCACAACTGCTCTTCTCTCTCTCTCTCTCTCTCTCTCTCTCTCTCTCCCCTCTCCCTCTCCCTCTCCCTCCCCCCCCCCTCCCCCTCCCTCTTCTCCCCCCCCCCTCTCTCTCTCTCTCTCTCTCTCTCTCTCTCTCTCTCTCCCCCCGCACTCCGTCAGTCCGTAGTGAGCGCGGAAGGGATCTTAACAGCGCGCGGTGTCTAGGCGGCAAACTTGGGTGAAACATTTGGAACCAGGCGGAGAAGAACGAGATAAAACCCATCGGAGATCAGGTTCAGTCTTGAGTAAAATGTCGTCGCTGTCCGCGGTCCTGAACCCGCTGTTGTTTCTACTCCTGTTTGGATACTGCCCTTCAGCGGTGAGTTTTGTTGAATTCCTTTTCATCTCTCTCTCTCTCTCTCTCTCTCTCTCTCTCTCTCCTCTCTTTCTCCCTCCCACCCCATACACTGTTCGATGGGGTCTATAGGCACTTCACTGGGATATTTCGGTTCTTAACTGAGGTATATTGGTGTTTCACAGGGGCACATAGTTGCTTCACAGAAGCATATAGGTGCTTCCCTGGGGTATAAGGTTGTTTCACTGGGGTACATAGTTGCTTCACAGTGGTATATAATTGCTTCACTAAGGTATATAGTTGTATCACTAGGCTTTATGGTTGTTTCATTGGGGTTTATAGGCGTTTCACTGGGATATATAGATGCACCACAAGGGTAAATAGTTACTTCACTGAGGTATGTAGGCACTTTAACTACATTCATGGTCTGGTATTTCATGTTGTGGTCTGTCGTGGTGCATTATAAACGGTGTCAAGGTTTTGAATTTTCACTTCAAAGATCCAAGGTGATTCTCACTGTGTGTGAATATTTTTGAGACCTCTTGGAAACATTCAGGGACGGTTGATATGGAGGAGGCCAGTGTAATTTCTTTTTGTCCAGAATTGAATGTCTGACAGTTTCACTCAGTTGTATTTCATATTAATCCTGTATTCTCCAGTGTTCATAATTGAGGGTAGATATCCCTAATATTTAGACCAGACTTAATAAAACTAGGACTCATATCTGTACATTGACATATGACCTGGAAATGCAGAATTGATTAAACGAGTTGGATACACAGTTTTCCTCTCTACTCTTGCTATCATTGACCAGATAGTACTATTATTGATCCTGGAGGAGTGCCAGGGATGTAACTCACTTTTTAGGGGGTTTCACTCATTACAAGAAACAATTACACTGCTCTATGCTGTCCAAATAACCCCTAAAAGAGAAGATACTTTTCAAAACCTACATGTAGTATAAAACTAAGCTTAACTTAGTTATTTGGTTGACAGATAATGACTGTGAACACACTTACTATCTATCAATACCACCATTTTAAAGTGCGTAGTGATTATGCTTTTTTGTTACACTGACTTGAAAACATGCATTTAAGAGACTATTAGAGCATATTTGAAAGAGCAGCTTCCATATCATCAAGGTATTTTGACAGGCAATGGTCTTGTAGGTCTGTCCTGCCCACCAAGCTATAATCTCTTTCCCAGTGTCTTAATTGTCATGCAGTGCCTTCACAGACTAACTCTGTTATATGATTGAAAGTGCTGTACAAAAAATGTTTATTCATAGAAACTGTTGGGCATTCAGAGGCAAAGGGAGAATTGATACCATCTTGATTTAGGAAGTCAAAAAAATATCTGCCTAAAAAGAAAAAGTAGCTGGCTTTCTGAACAATTCAGTGAGTAAAAGCTCCCACCCCTCACCCAGAGTTCCTCATAAAAGACCTGGTTGGAGAATGCATCTGAATTAGCCAGGCCACGGATTCGCCTGAATATGAGGAAATGTGAGTGCATGAAGAGAGGAGACAAGATGCATGTCACTCAAGAGACAGAGCGAGAACGAGGCACCATTTCAACAAATTAGTGAAGCTAGTTTCTCTTTAGGAGCCTTGCAGAGTGTAGTAAAGTCAAAAAGAGATGAGGTTGTTTTTTCCTCTTCAATCCTGTTCAGCCATGATGCCATGAGAGGGGGCAGATTTTAGCTACAGTCACAACCAACCCAAAGGACTCAGTCACTCATGGAGCTCCATATTTCCCAATGCCATGTCCTCATACTGTGCAACACATCACCTAAAACTGCCATCATTTACTTTTCTCTCCCTTTCCACTGGGTTTTCATATGTGATTTCTCACCAACCACTCAAATCACTTGCATGCCCAAACTTACTGGCTTACTAGAAATGTTTGTGCCTCTCTAACCTTTTATTTTTTGAGTCTATATTTAAGAAGTTTTTTTTATTCAACACATAAATATGATATATAGTGGGGTCAAATAAAAGATGGTCTGTGATTACCTCTTCATCATGTGTAAATCCCAGTGTTTAAAGATTCAAGTTGCAGCATAGCTCAGTGGGTAGAGCGGTCGTCTGGCAATCGGAAGGTTGCAGGATCCCCGGTTCTGCATATAGCATGTCAAGGTGTCCTTGAGCAAGACACTTAACCCCTAACTGCTCCCCGAGTGCCATTTGTTGGCAGCTTACTGCTCCTATACAATAGGTTGGGTCAAAAATCCAGAGAAATCCAAATTTCCCCTTGCAGGACTGATAAGGGACTCATTTATTTTATTTATTTATTTAACTGCTCAGTTGATATACATCGCTCTGGAATAGAGTGTTTGCTAAATGCCTGAAATGTAATGTAATGTAAATGAAATTCAAAAGAAATAAATTAAAACCCTGCAATTTCAAAAGGCTAAAACAGGCTGGGCAGGGTAAGGCTTTCCTTCTGATTGCCCTGTTCTGGGTTACAGGGTGAGACCAAATCCAGACCAAGTCTTTAGGGGATACATCCAAGTTGTATCCCCTTGTCTAAGACTTTCAGGTGGCGAATTCAACTTAAGACCTATATTACTACTACTTCTGGCTGCTCCTATTGGGGGTCACCACAATGGATCATCCATCTTGATCTGTTCCTATCCTCTGCATCCTCCTCCATCACACCAGCCACATGGATGTTCTCGCTCACTATATCCATAAACCTCATCTTTGGTCCTCCTCTTTTCCTCTTGCCTAGCAGCTCCATATTCAGCATCCTTCTCCCAATATACCCACCATCTCTCCTCCACACATGTCCAAACCAACTCAATCTTCCCTCTTTTGCTAAACTTAAGACCAATGGGGCCAAAGCTAAAGACTGATACAAGCACAGAGCATGTCAAATTAAATTCTATGACTGTAACTATGGTAGTCCACCATCATAGTTAAAGTCAAATTTTCACTACAGAGTTGTATTTATATAGACTTTTTTCCCTCAACAAAAAGGGTGTTTCACTTTTTTTTCAGTGACATTAGTTATTAAGGAAAAAGAAACCAATTAAATTAGATTGCACTACATTGTACTCCTCAGGGGAAATTTGACATTCATTTTTCCAAATAACAAAATATATCCAAATCTTATACTTGACTGTTCTTGAAATTTTCACAAGCTTGCACTTACTGAGACTAGACTAGAACACTTACTGACTCAGACTTGACTTGGTCAAGTCTGAGTCAAGTCAAATGCTATGATCCTACTGATTTTTTATAACCAGTTTATCGCCACACAACATAGGCCGTTGGGATTTGTTATCTGCATTTGACCTATCCTATTGTATAGGAACAGTTGAGCAGCCGCCATGTGAGGAGCAGTTAGGGATTCAGTTTCTTGCTCAAGGACACCTTGTCATGCCTTCTGTAGGACATGGGATTGAACCTGTGACCTTCCTATTGCCAGATGACCACTCTACCCACTAAGCTACGCATGTCGCTGATTAATAAATATGAGTTGTACTCCACAGCAGGGGAACAGACAAATTTCCCAAAGCAACAATTGATGCTGACTAGAAATATGGAAATGAAATGTCATTCACATTAAGCATTTACTGTCATTGATTCCAAGAAATTTAAGACCTTAGTGAATAGTGCTCTCTTCAGATACTAAAAATAGATTTTGATGTAAGCTTGCTATGTAATTTTGGATCGTGACTCAGATAAAGATCTCAGCCCAGGTATCAAAGTTAGGGCTTACGGCTTTTGAACGTTCTAGAAATATTTAAGGAGCGTCTGTGTCATGAATCAATAATTAACAAAGAAATATTGTTGTTGGGATATTTTTAAATCAGATATGCATTATCCTGATCTAATGCCAGAGGCCACAACATTTTTGCCATTTCAAAAGCTAATACGACTCATGAAGGTATTACCAAGTGGGAGAAAAAGGAAGCAGGGATAAAAACTAAACGTGCGAAAGTATGATCACATGCCTGTACTAAGAAGGACTTTTCAAGTTTAGAGCAGATAATGAAAACATACTTACATTTGTTCTATTCTTATTCATCATCAATACTTCACATAGCTTGGTCTGAAATTGATTCAGCTAAGTACAGGTCTATCTATGTATGACCATAGTTGAACATTTGAGGATATTATATCAAGGAGATGCTCTCCATCCTTGAATTGGTATTACCTGATCAAATTTTGAAGCTGTACACTTTTTTTTCAAGTCTATCTTTTAATTCATTCCACTTGCAAAGATCAATTTTGGGATCAAGGGTTATATTGGTATTTAAGCGTTAGCAGGTTTGTATCCTGCTGCGGAGGTTTGGTAGATGTGAGGCATTGGTTATAAAGCACTTTGAGTGATCGCTAGACTAGAAAAGCACTATATAAGAACAATTCAATTTACCCTTTATTTATCGCAATGCAACCCTTACCCTCCTGATCAAGTCTTCCTTTCTGCTTCTCCTTTTCTCTCTGCAACATTCCAATCCATCATTTCTACTCCAAAACTAAACAATCAGACAGGCTTTTCATGAAGGAAGCACCAAGTATGTCTATCTCAGTTAAAATTACTTATTCCATTACAATCACTAAGTCAAGAACCAAAATAAGTTCAATTATCTACTTCTTCACAGCAACAGGGAGCACCTATTTCTCTTGTTCGAAAGTTGATCCCAGAATGCTCTGCAACAAAATTTGTGACGTAATGCATGATAAGCCCTATTTGCATTCAGTTGACTTAGAGTTTGTGTCTACCTGAGGCTTGTAGAGGTTCCTGCATATTTATATTGTTTTCTAGGTCACACTTTGAGCAGTTTCAACTAGGACCTCTGCTGACCTCTACTCCAGCTCTTTCCCAAAGTGAAATAATAATAATAACTTGCTGAAGTGTGCAGCTCATCAATGTCAATGTAAGCTCCACCAACCAATAAGAATGAAGGAGTGGCAGGCTGAGTGAGGAAACTACCACACTATCACATATTGACAACTTCCTACCACCACTCAGCACCTGCTTTTCACATGACACAATCCACAAACTCTAGCATTAGGTCTGGTGATGTTTCTTTAAGAGAGGCTTCTAGTTGATATACATCCATATTATGGTGAATCCTATTCAATTATTCCTTTACCCCAGTGAAGCACATTTATACCCCACAATGCAGCTAAATAGTGTTAGTGTTCTTTTTTGTGTTATGTTCTGATTTATTTTCTAGTTACTGATTTATGTTCTACATGTAAAATGGGACCATAGTTGTGGAAGATATTGGGTAAGTTATTGGTTATTAGAGTTGTATTTGATAGCATTGTATTTACTACCATGGGTGTGAAGAGTGGACAGATAGATGGGGTTGGTTCTGTCACCATTAAGAGGGAGGGAGACCAATACAAACGTGTATGCTATCACTGGTTTGTCTTAAGGTAATTCAATTATGGCAGTCTAATTCTGAGATGCTCAGTGAGAAGTCCATTATTCCATGTGTTCAGTAGGCATGATGTAACCAAGGGCATGTTACAATAAATAGTCAAAGGCAGTTCATAGTAAGAGAAAAGGATCCATCTGAGAGTGGACAGAATGAGGCTGAATACTGAAGTACTCATTGTTACATTGTGCTTGAAATTTACATGTATTCTTGCCATATTGAGTTAGTTCCCCTCAGGTCCATGAGCATCTAAAAACTCACTTTCTTAGGTGAGCAGATGAGATGAGTCCAAGTCTGTGCTTTTTGTTAAATAGGCATAACATATCTGGTAGGTGACAGGGAGCCTGATCTTTCATGTCTGATTCCAAATGCTTTTTTAACATTTCAAGGATAGTTTGAAAGAATGAATAGCGACCTTTACTGTAAGTAGATAAAGAAATCTAGCTTCCATATCCAACAGCTGTGTGGTGTTTGCCAAAATCCACCTGTAACTGTCACTCTTTCACCAGCCACAAGGATTTTGAGAGTGTAAAACACCCTTTAAGTATATTTTGATTTATAATAAATGGTTTGGTGAAACAAATCGAGATATTAACCACACTAAGGTTTACCAGCATTTCATTTACCAGCAGCTGCATGCTGGTAAACCTTTTGAGGGTGAAATGTTAACATTAACTTGCCATTCTGAAAATAAGCAATGATAGAAATGACTTTGCATTGCATTCCAGTCCAAATTGGATAGTACTTCTTTTTGTGGTTTCAAGTGTCAAATTTTCTAAATGCAATTGTAAAAACTGTATGCTTCTTGAAAATCACAAAAAAAGTGAATCAGTTCAACTGGATCAGAAATTTATTCTGAAATATTTCATCACTCAAACATGTGACATCTTCAGTCTGAGGTGAGTCTCTATGCACTTGTTGTACGTTGCTCTGGATAAGAGCATCTGCTAAATGCCTGTAATGTAATGAGCTGACTGCAAGCATCCCCACCTTTATAAACAGCACATCGTATCTCAGTTGCTTTCAAACCCCAAAACACACTGCGTCAAAAGTTTGTCCACCCCAAGGATCGGGTCCCCCAGCACAAACAGAGTAACGTAGTGTACGCTGTTAAATGCCAGAAGGACTGCAGTGACTTGTACATCAGGGAGACCAGACACTGGCTAAGAGGATGGGACAACATAGGAGA
This sequence comes from Regalecus glesne, assembly GCA_900302585.1. Classification (NCBI taxonomy): domain Eukaryota; kingdom Metazoa; phylum Chordata; class Actinopteri; order Lampriformes; family Regalecidae; genus Regalecus; species Regalecus glesne. The sequence continues at coordinate 15,726 of OMLC01097855.1, forward strand.
ACCAACACGTCAGGCCAGGACTCTGTGGTCTACACCCATCTACAGGCTAGTGGCCTATCATTCAAGGATGATGATGATATTCACATCCTTGATAGCAAGGAACGCTGGTTTGAAAGGGGGGTGAAGGAGGCCATTTATGTAAAGAGGGAATTATCATCATTGAATAGGGGTTGTGGCCTGAGAGTACATCTGTCATCTTCTTACAAAGTCGTGATTGCAAATATTCCTCAAACCTCTGTGAATTGTACCCATTACCAGTTAATGTGCAACCAATGACCCAACTTGCATATGGTTCCAGCCTATTGTTGTGTGGTATCGATAGATTGTTTTTAAGGGGGGAATGCTGCAGTCAGCCCAGACTGAAGATGTCACCTGTTTGATTGACGAAACGCTGCTGAATAAACTTCTGATCCAGTTCAACTGAGTCGCCTTTTATGTGATTCCCTTACCTGGATTATTGAGCATGAATCAAGACTTTTGAAAATGTTCCAACCCCCACATTTTTTTTAACAACAATCAGTTTATTGGCACACTGTGACAAGTTCAGGGTCGCAGGGGGCTGTAATATATCCCAGCAGACATTTGGCAGCAGGCAGGCTGCCGTGCATTGTCTCTAATCCATCGCAGGATCTATGTATAGCCATTCACATGGCATTCACATGTCGGTTTTGAAAATGGGCCCAAATTGAACCTAGGAACCACTTACTATTGTAATAGTGTAATAGTGCTAGCCACTAAGCAACCATACCACCTTTAATCTATTCTGCTATGTGGTATTCTTCATGACATAACTTTTCGTTCTTTGGACTTTATGTTCTTCCTCTACAGAGTGTATTAGATCTTATAAAACATGGAAGTGCTCACACAAATCAGGTTTACCTGCTTCTCACAGAGGGACCCTGCCACTAGACTTCTCAATGAGGCATTGCAAGGCCAAGTGGGGAGAAGAAGAGGATTATCAGGACTCAGGTTATTTATTGAGGCTAGAAAACAGTATTTATTATCAGGAGGTAAATCCATTGGAGAGCATAATACTGTGAAGTGAGAAATATCTTACAGCAAAAATCACTTAATTTCTCAAAACCCCTGACCTTTTCACTCATTAGTGGAATCGGTTGGTATCAACAGATGGGCAGTGGTGGTAGTGGTGCTACAGGGGGAATGAATGAACCAAGAGTGAAATAAAATGAATAATTAATTGAACAAATTAGTGTACCAGGGTTTCATGATAGTCCTATCTTCAATTAATTTACAATGTGTCTGTGTTATCTGTTGTGTCTGTGTTTGTGTATAATTGTGTTACATCAGTTTGTTTCAGTGTATAACTATATATATGATGATGCAAAGTTGTTGATGTATGTCTTATA
>OMLC01097856.1:0-13677 GCA_900302585.1 Regalecus glesne
GTGCAAAGGGGCACAGACTAGCAGACAGACATGTAGACAGACAGACAGATATGCAGACAGACAGACAGACAGACATGTAGACAGACAGACAGTCGTGGACAAATTGTTCACACACACACACACACACACACACTCAGATTGTTTAATTGACACAAATTATTTAATAGACACAGACTCCACTCTCAGGCAGCCCCCCCCTCTTTACGACACATTAACAGAAAACCAACCAGCCTGGACAATGGCCGTCAAGGGCCCTGTTGACCTCCATTAATGACTCATAGAGAGCCATGTTCAGTCACTTGGGACACATTATTCTAGACTCTGAGTGTGTGTGTGTGTGTGTGTGTGTGTGTGTGTGTGTGTGTGTGTGTGTGTGTTTGTGTGTGTGTGTGTGCATCTCTATGCTCAAGTGTTTAACTAATTTGTCCATATTCAGCCATCTTTTAACTAGGCAACATAATGACAAATGGACTTGTTTTTACTCAGAGCGTTTCCAGTCTAGTGACCACTTGGAGAGTTGTACATCGTATGCCTCACACATTTCCTGAACATGGGGGGGGTTAAGGCCGGATTCCCCTTCTCCTGATGCCCCACGGTGGGATCAAACCCGCAACGCCGGACATGGAGACACGCGTGCTCTACGACTGAGCTAACGCAGCCCTGTTAGCTGAGCTTTTGAGGGTCTCGTGCGTACAGAGGTGTTATTCGGGACAAGTGGACGAGGCTAGCTTTAGCCATCAGTTCCTGGTAAGGTGACGGTGCCTCAGACCAACACGGGACCCGGAGCATCTGTCACGAGGGAGGAGGTGGACGAGATCAGTGCGGGGAAAGAGACAGCTCGACGAGAGGTCGAGGATTAGCACAGCGCTAAGCTTGTTGTGACCACAGATTGCGGGGCACTCAAATGAGCACTGCGAGGGCACGGCCGGTCTGTGTTAGCTTAACCCGGGTGGGTGAAGGCAAGTGGTGGCTGGAAGGACGACCAGATGGCACAACCATTTGCTGACTGAGTTTCCGGTTGGATGGTTGAATGGCTCGATGTCTGACTAGCTGGTTAGCTGGTTTGGGGCCTGGCAGGCTGCCCACAGGCTATTCCTGGCAGAGGGAAGCGCTGCTGGATAGACAGGTCGTCAAGTTGTGTCACCGGCCGGGACATTTACGTTGATTCGCCCCGAGTCTTCGTGTGACGCTGAACACATCTCCAGCATGGATCTTCAGCACGGCGGCACAGCGGGTAGCTCTGTTGTCTCACGGCAAGAAGGTCCGTGGGTTTGAATCCTGTCCCAGGTGCTTTCTGTGTGGAGTTTGCATGTTCTCCCATGTCTCCGTGGGTTTTCTTCCAGGGTCTGCAGTTCCCCCCCCACCATCAAAAAGACATGGAAGTTAAGGTTAATACTCCTGCCTGTGCCCCTGAGCAAGGCAATAGCAGCTGCTCGCTGCTCCTGTACGATAGCATGGGTTAAATATAGAGAAGACATGTTACTGCATGTATGTAATTAATAATTACTAATAACTGGACTTGATAGCATTCAATATTTCATTTCAACGTGTAATCCAGAGATCTGTAAGTAACTTACCTGTTCCTGTCCACTGTCCAACTGTAACGGAAACGGGGATCTTGTCTTATCTTGTGTACAATGACTAATAGATAAAGCTTCAGTTACTTCTGTCTGCATCATATTTGATCTAGAACAGCACTGCACGTCAAAACTAAAATATTACATTATATATGACTGGGTCTGAAGCTTTACTCATGTGACAGTCAGATGCTCCTAAATCACTCTCTCACACACACACACACACACACACACACACACACACACACACCACACACGACACACACACCAACACACACGAACACACACACACACCCACACACTGAGAATTCAACCTGAGGTCACCAAACCTCACACTGCGATAAGACCTGCGAGTTCCAGATAGGATTGTGTTCCTGTTGTGTCGGGAAAGACTAGGCTGTAAATATCTTTAATCTCGTTCTCCGAGTAAGACCACATCACAGCCTCCTTCAGAGGACGCAGAACAATGCGACGTTGTGAAGGCAACGACAGGCCTCATTAGCTGCACCACATCCTTGTAATCTGATCTCCATCTGACTTGTGTCGAGGCTTGTGAATTATGACTAACCTCAGGATCACAGATGCGAGAGTCAAACTACAGTGCCACAGTCAGGGCTCCTGATTTAAGTGGAAAATCGACACCGAGGCGACTCCATTATTTGATACAGGAGAACCTTATCTGTCGCTCTGGGCAGATACGCGTCACCCCTGGGCCTCTAGTCAGGTGAGAGATTTGTTTTCAAGCCTTTTGTTCCACAGGTGACTTCTCATCTGGGTCTCGGATGGGCTCATAACACGTTCTGTAATGTGACACAGGCAATTATAAGAGGATGATTGAGTCATGGGACTAGTGATTTGATTTCAATGATGTGGTAAGAACATATTTTACCTCAGAGTCTTGACAGCATGGTCAGTGTTTTATCATACCCGGTAAGTAGATGCCGTGTATTGTACGCATGGCATTGAGAACCCGGTGAATCAGCTTCCCAGGCAGCGGGCTGGCTCCAGACTGATCTTTATCAAACGGAGTAGTCAAGGTATAGTGCAACTAGCAATTCACGCCGAACATCTCCCATCGACAGGCAAACGGTGTGCAGGACTCCCGCCTCAGTGACTTGAAATGTGTTTTTTTTTTATCTCACCCGATCTAACAACTGCTCTCCCAGCAGTTCAAAGTGTTCTTATCAGTCACGGCGTAGTTTATCACAAGAATAATATTCACAGACGTCTCTCGGATTTCAAGGGTTTACTTACACGACAGACGTCCCCGGTGTAGAACAAGTGTAGTTAAGGTCAAGAGTAATTTCTCTAAGATGTGTTTTTCCACTAGAAGAGACGTTCTGAGTCCAAACCCGCGCCGGGCTTTCCCAAAGCCGCAGCAGCTGCAGATGAACAAAAGCAGATAAACACAGTACCAGGGCTTGCAGATGAAAATCTAGCTGGGATTGGAGTACCAACTCCCCAAAAATAAGAAGCCAAGGACAAATCATAGTCTTCATGACAAGAATTTTATTTTCTTTTTTTTTTTTAATTACATTTTGCATTAAATTAAAGACATTTTTTTCCTTTACAACATACACTTAGCTGTGAATCAGATGTTAAGGATGTGGAGAGAGAAGGGCAAAAAACCTTGTGACATCACAATATCTTACAAGCTTACAAAGTTCAAAAGGTTGAGAAGTTGAAGAGAGGGGGAGGGGCTAGGGGTAGAGAGAGAGAGAGAGAGAGAGAGAGAGAGAGAGAGAGAGAGAGAAAATGCCTGACTTGGTTTGCATCTAGTAGCAGTGTAATATAGCAAGGGTGAAAGACATAAAGGCACACACCAAAGAACCTCACTGTCCACAGCAGCCTTCACGGTCAAGCCCAATCCGGACTCTTAAACTCCGCCCTAACTTCAAAATCCTCGTGTTGAAACGTTTGAAATGCACTCATGACGACATTTACTTGTCTACATGGAATGCGAACATTAAACATTCTGACCTTTAGCTGATAAGGAAGAGGGGTTTCATGTCTACATTCTGCATGGACGTGACCATTTCCAAGGCACGAGCCCCGCGCAGCTGAGAGGTGAACATTTCCCTGTTCGAAATCCTTCCTCAGACCAGCAGTGACCTGGGCCTGGGAAAGCAGCTGGTCCGTGTGCTGTTAAACACGTCTGAACACAGAATGTAAATGGGCTTTCGGAGAGTTCAGGGACACAGGCTATATTGTTTTTTGTGGGAACTCAAACTGTGACATTTCCCCTAGATGACTGGTCTTACGCTGTAGAATGATAGCAGGGGGGAAAAAAAGTAAATCTGACTCCCGATCAGGTTATGCGAGAGGCAGCATCCCCTGTCTTCCACTTTGAATGAACCTAATCTATTGCACATGATGACGCCGCTTGCAACTGAATCCTGCAAGTGTCTATGCACGTGCACACATTTGTAAGTTGCACATGGATGCTAGCTGAGCAAACGCATTATTCCCCGTGGAACGGGTCAAATACCCGACGTAATATATTTCTCATACTAGCTGCGGACTGAGACAGAGTTGGCTTTCCTCCAATGAGAAAAAAAGAAAACGTGTTTTATATCAAGAGATCTTTACCTATCTACACACGTGAACACCAAGGGAGTGCTTCGTTGGTTCGGGGGTCGAGGGTGGTGATCAATGGAAATCTTCATCTAATAAAGTGGAGGTGAAACAAACAAACAACAGGCATTGTGAGTTAGGTCAAATTCTCAGCCATTCCCAACCCCCCGATGATGACAGTTAGTGAAATAGGATTAAACACATCTGTAAACATCCTGAAAGCGGGCCTTCCCTAACCAACCAAAAGGGGTTAACATAAGATACTGTACATCTGCAATTATTGTTGTTTTAATTCATCTCCCCCTCTTCACAGGAACCAGCCTGTTTCTGTGACTGCTTCGCAATCCGGCGTTACGATGAACACTTGAAGCCTGCAGCCGTGTTAGTAAACCGGGTGTTGTTGTTGTTTTTTTTTTAAAAAAGGTTGTGTTATTTTTTCCTCATACTGGACATGTCTGTTAGTGTAGTCGTCAGATTATTATTGCAGTGCAACAGCGAGACCCGCGTAGGCCCTCTCAACTAACAAATGTTAAACGAATCAGTCAATGAACCATCACGGCAATCAAACAAACGGCAATAAGTGAAAGTAAAAACAGATACCAGGACTTTTAAGTCGTATAAAAGTGAAAATTAAAAACACACACACGACATCATCATCATCATCATCATCATCGACACTGCCAGCACAACATAAAGGGTTGCTTTAAGCGCATTAATGGCACAATCAGAAATTAACCACAGAGATTTGTGCATGTGTGTGTATGTGTTTCTGGTGTGCGAGTGTGTGTGTGTGTTTGTGTGTGTGTGTGTGGATATGTATTTTGAGGAAAAGGGACCTTCCTGATCTCCCTTTCACATGAACTGTAAATAAGTTATGTCTAGGGACCAGAATTACAACAAGAACACCTACATTCTTTAATTGCCTTTTTATCAAACCAGGGAAATATCATGATGTAAGAAAAATGAAAATAAAAAAAAACACTACGAGGAGACAGTTAACATCTATAAAAGAAAACATTGTCACTACTTTAGGGTGTAAGGCACACATTTACATGTGGAAGAGAAACAGGCGATATGAACAGATTTTTTAAACTTTTTTTGCCTGCTTGTCTTTGTGATGCAGCTAGAGAAGATGATACGTTTCAAGATGGAGGCATCGCTCCACTGCAGCGAGCTTCTTTTTGTCGATGTGTAATACGTGTTCACAGTTTCTCATGATGTTGTTGTTGCAGTAGCTGCATCTCTTGTTTCTTTGCAACATGCAACAGTGAGCTTTGATGGCACCATGGAGACAGCAGCCAATCAGGACGCAAGTTACTGACTCACACAAAACCACAGTGCTGTTTGGGGGATGCTCATTGGAGGAGTGAGAGGGTGAGTTTTCAGGAAGTCTTCTTTCTGATTGGTCTAAAACAAAAGGAGATCCTGGTCCGAGAAGGTAAAAGTCCCTGTCTGGCACAGTTTAAATAAATATCTCCCCCTCTACCTGGAGGTAACATACACCTCAAGCTGCACACTAGGGTCCCACTGAGCCCACAGTAAGACCTCGAGGACTTTTATCATCAAGAAAGTTCTACTGGCTCCAGTTTAATGACTTTAAATAATTTTTTTGTACACTTGATTTATTAATAAAAGATATCTCCTGCGTCCTTCTTTCTCTCTCGCCGAGCTTAAAAAGTCAGTCTTTTGTTGTTGTTTTCTTTCAAAAGCACTTAACAAAAATAAATACAACAAGTTATTAGTATTAACAGTCATGTATTATTCAGCAACCAGTAAAGTAGAAGATTCTTCTGGCCCCGAGCTTGCAGTCAAACCAGGGCAGGACTTGATTGATGTGTCCCAAATAGCTGTCGTGTGGAGGTCTTTCACAGTTTCCCACGTCAACTCCAACTGTGACCATGTCCTTCCAGTCCGAGCTCACACTCTGGGTCCACGTGCACATTTGGCCTGCGCCCTGGCTGTCCTCACGGTACTGTACACCATTCACCCCCTACATCTCCACACTGTCTTACCATGTGCTTATATCTGTTTGATGAAGAAAAGGAAACACCAGTCGAGTCCCGGTGGTCAGAACAAACAGAGAGCCACCATCTTGGATGCTACAGGGTGATACATGTTGCCATTTGATGACATATTCAGGACAAGCCCCACCCTCTAGTTTCAGTAGCAAGTGTTTCCATGTGTGTTTACAGAGGAACTGGGAACCAGCCAGAGCCTGAGCTCAATGGTGGCAACAAGCAAACAACGGCAACCATCTGTATAATATTTACATATTTATATCAAAAGAAAACGCTTCCTTAGAAAAAGTGTGTTGCATGTTTCCACTGCGCTGTACATCGACAACAAAAAAAGACTAAAAGGAGATGGAAGTTGTGTTCCCCGTTTGTTTCTTTCTTTCTCCTCCCCCCCAACAAAAATGCCTTTCACTTCTCGTCCATCCCTCTCGGACTGACTGGGGGACTAACCGACTATGTGCAGGAGTCACTGGACTTGACTTTTGTTGAGAGTGAGACTATGGAGGGTTTGGGTGGGACGTCTGGCTTGAGGTGTTTGAACCCCGTTCGAGGCAGTGAACCGTAAGAGCTCATCCCAGACTGCCGCGAAAGGGACATGCCCTGCACTGTCATGTTTATGGAGTCCACTCTCTGAGGCGCCGGGGGCGGGGTCTCCACACGGTTGAAGCTGTGATGTCGTGCCAGGTGGGAGGAGTTAGACGAGTTGGTGTTATGCTTTTTGAGGCCGGATGATCCTGACATGGAGGACGCCGAGCCTTTCCGGAGCCCATAGACTGATGAGTGGACCTCCAGGCGTTTGCCCATCTGCGGCACGGCAGGGGGGACGGTGAGGGAGGCCTCTCTCTGGGGCACACGCGGTGGGAGCACCCCATCAGGATCCACTATGTTGAGGCTGTGACAGGGGCTCTTCACTGTCTTGTACTCCAGCGTGGCCCCCTGGTCATCCAGAGGATTGTGACCCAGGACAAGGTCACTGCGGTGGGGCTGCTCCACATACTCGTGCTGGAAAGCCTGCTGGTGCTGCTGGAGGTGTGGCTGGAGTTGGTGCTGGTGCTGTGGGAGTGGAAGAACCACCACGCTGGGGATGTGGCCCGGAGAGGCCCTCAAGGGCAGGTCAGTGGGAATAACTACCGAGCCCATGGGTGGCATGTCCTTTGTACAAGCGTTGATCAGATTCTGGTTCCTCTCCCATTCACGGCTTCCTCGGCTGGGCTTGCGTCGAGGCTGCATGGGGGTCGATTCCGGTGTGGGGAGGGCGGCCAGGTCCAAATGGTGCTGGTCCGCTTTGATGAGCATCTTTCCGTTTGGTGTCAGTCTACCATTGTGCATCAGAGGGGTGAGGATGGCCTCAGGGCGTCCATCTTTGGCCTGAGTCTCAAACAGGCCTGTCAGCTTAGTCACGCTGTTCATGGATCCACGGCGGGAGTGCAGATGGTGGCTGTCTTTCTCCTTGTGGCCCGTCAGGTCGATGTCCCGGCGACGGTGGTCGCAGACACAGTAGACAATGATGCCAGAAAAGATGGCCCCCATGGCGAAGGCCAGGATCACAGCGATGGCCAACAGGGTGATGGGAACCAGCTGGTCACGTCCTTTGTGGTAGCTCTCTCGGATCACACCTGTAGAGAGAAGTGAAGATGATGGTCATAATATAGATGAGCAGCAGCTGGAGAGAATATTGTTGATGTCTGGGATCTGTTAAGTAGATCCAAGAAAGAGGACTTCTTGGGTAGGCAGTAGGATTTACATTAGGGGAACAAAGAACTACAGAAGGAGACAGTCAATTCACAAAAAATGAAACGGTGTTTTCAGAGTAACAAGATTAGAGGTAGCAAGACTTTCATCAAACATATGCAAATGTACATTATCCTATTAAAAGCAACACCTATTCAAAATGGAAACAAATGGCAGAGCACTCATGTAAAAAAAATATCAAATATATCTCAGAAATTCAATCTTGGACTCAAAATGTTCTCGGGTTGGATTATTATGATTCACATTTTCAATCTCAGATAAAACCCTCCGCTGAAATGAAAAAAACGATATGAGCCGAGATAAAGGAGCCTGAAATATCCAACGCCTTTCTTCTCGGGAGACTTTTCATAAAGCTTGGAACCGACGTAATGAATCACAGAGAGGACATTAAAAAGCCAGTGATTAGGCACTAAAACCAATGAGCTGTGTCATCAGTGTCTCATGAAAACACCACTTTCAGGGCCCGGCAAAAAGACGGGTCGTGATGCTCCCCAATAGCAGATAATTCAATAACAGCAGCCATACTGTGGCTGGGAAGGCTATCGGCGGTGGGAGTGGGGAGCTGAAGGTTTTCAGGCATTAAAAGGGGTCAGAAATAACCTCACACACATGCGTCCAAACACATGTTCAAACTGACACACACACACACACACACACACACACACACACACACACACACACACACACACATGGCCAGACAGACACAGAGGGATGCTAACCTCCAGTCTGTTGATAAATGCGGGGATTTAATGCGGCGCTGTGTTTCTTGGGCTACACTCAGCAGTCCACACCAGCAGACAGAAGATTTATAATGCATACACACATGACCCGTGGTCGGCACAGATCACTTAACACAGACGGGGGATTAGACAGGTGGGTTCTATCACACAGAAAGCTTTCACGTTGTAGTCGTGCGTCTGCACCATCACACCACGAGTCGATTACACGTGTTGGCCGTGTGTGTGCATGGCCTCGCGTCATTACATGTCCACTCGACGGCACATAGGGGAAACGTCAGCAACACAAGCTGGCTGAGAGGGCCGGACGCTTTCCCTGATGATCCATTATTTAACGTCCAATCACTGGCCACGACACATGACTGCTGAGACGGATGGAGGAATATCTCCTCTTCTCTTTTGACTGACAAAGCCCACTTTAGAGTTCAGAGCGTTTTAACGTGTAAAACTGCAGTTTAAGCAATTTCTACAAGCACATCAGAGCAGTTTTTCCTCTGTGTGGGAAACAAGGGGAGATGGATCGCTTCTTCCGAAGTGACGCCCCAAATTCACGTGTTGGTTGGTTTCAGCGACTTTCCGAAGGTGACGGCTAATCGTGTTCGGCTTCAGATCTTTTTTGGCATGGAGAAGACACTTCCCATCTCTGGATCTAGACAGTGTGCAGACCCAGAGACGGCGGGCTAATCTGTTCTGATGGAACCAAACTCCATGCTCCGCTAAAGTAACATGTATAATCCTTACCCGCTGCAGTCATACTTCATTAGCTCTAAAACACATCGTAAAACCCTTTCCTCTCCGAGCTGAAATGTAGCACTAAGCCCCGTTTTAGTCCGATTATTAGGTCTAAAGCACAACATGGGTAAAAAACAAAAACAAAAACAACAATACAAAAAACGACAGCAGCCAGCTAAGCTAGGAAAACCAATTCAAAAACCACTCTTGGACACGGGGCTTACAGTAAGGCTCAGCTGTGGCTCACTCCCCGTACAACAAAAGAGTTTAAAACGTCCTTTCTGGCCAAAATATTTTCTTATCAGCAAACCTGTCCCCTCATGCAGATAGTGTGAGAAGTGATGAGAGTTATCTGTGGTGAGGTATTAATGGCTGACATGTGCTGCGGCCTGGGATGACTAAATGACCTGTGCATCTGAGAAAACATCTGCTTCCCATCTCCACACAGTGAGATCAGAGAAGGAAGAGAGATACTTTTCTTCACCTCTGCTATCTTTCTTGCTATCTATCTTGGCTAGCTTTCTTCTTGTCTTCGCGTCAATCTCTCAGTTTGCCCCCTTTCTTCGACTGATCTTCTCCAAAGACCAATGAGTTATAGTTCGGTTGTTTTTTTCCCCCTCGATGTTTCAGAGGCTTTCTCTCCACGCTGTTCAGCTACTATGTGCTGGCTGCCTCGTTCAATGGAAAAACAGGCAGGGCTGTAATTTTTAACCCTGTGGTCTTCATGAGTTATTGCACTTTGACAGAAATGGCAAGTGGTGATGGGTACTGCTCGAGAAATGTCGGGGTTGAACGTTCCTGTTCGAGGAGAATAAAACAACTGCGGACGCCCTTTGAGGTCAGACAGCCTGAATATCTTTGAGAATCGTTTCCAGCGGGGGGAAAAGACTATGGATAAACAATATTCTGGCTAAACCTTCTCTTGTTCCACAATCGTCGTAAGATATAAATACATTCTTCCATCTCCGCTGAAGGTCTGCTATGCTCATGGCCTGGATGTCTGACTAAAAGCAGTGAGGAGTCCTTGGGACAGTGAACTTATTGCTTTGCAAGGATACATTTCTTGGGCCCATGACTTGGATTTCACATCCAATAACCGCCCGAAGGCAGCACGCCCAAGTGAACCGCCTGCTCTGTCAAAGGAGTGCTGTGGGGCCGGCTCCTTCCCCTCTAATCTAGGCGTGGGAGTAGGGTTAAGGCCCCTTTTTAACCTGCCCTGGATGTGTCCTTCCCTTTCCTTTCTTCTCCCTCCTTTTTAACTTTGCTCGTTTGCCTCTGTCGTACGTGCACGGTGGAGCATAGCGAAGACAACACTGGCTTGCTGGTTCACACGCAGACGCGGGCAGAGAGCCACAGCCTTGCTCCCAGCGAGGGTTTCTGGGGGATGTTTAAATAAAACCTCACCCAAGGCCTTGGACCAGGATAAAGACACAGAAACCTTTGAAGATGGCCATCTTTCATGTACGGACACAATTGTTTCTCGTCTGAACATCAAAGTGAGTTTAGAGGACACCAGGGCTGTCTCTGTGGGACCAGAGGACTTCAGGCTTCTCCATCATGATGGCTAAAACAGCTTTCCACTGATTTGAAAAGGCCCTCTGAATCTACTGGGTAGTTTTAAAAACAATGCTAACAAGGTGAGCTTGAAGAGTATCAAAGTGCTGCTGAAACGTGGTGATTGGCCGCTTTAGCCTTATGTTGCGGGTTTGTGACCACACAGGGAGGCAGGTAGTTATCGGCTGATGTGAATTCTTCTCTCTCACCAGGAGAAGTTTTGCAAGAGGCCGGGAAGATAGACACTTTGTCCCAGCAGCCAAGCTGATGTGAATTTCACGCCACCTCGGGCCTCAACGTAAAGACATTAAACACACCTCGGATGCTATGACATCTCTGGCTGTCAAAACAGCCCGGGTCAGACACACTACCATTTGAATGAGAAACATGGTAATCTGGTGCAACTGGATGATGCACACGGGCTAATGGCCCATGGCTCTGCTTCTTTCTCACACACTCTCTGACACACATGCAAAGGCTCTTAATCTCTTCAGAGGAGCCAACTGGTTTAAGCCTTAGGAGCCCATCTTTGTGTGTTGTAGGGGGAAACTTCAAAGGCAGTTTAACATCACAGAGAGGTTGCAGAGGAGGCCTTAACCTCTGACTCCAGGCCGCTACACACATATGTCATTGTCTGGAAATGCTAGAAAGTTCAGTTGGATCTATCTGTGCTTGCTAGCTTGTCGCTATCCCTTGTGGGAAGACGAAACATTGGCTTTTGACAACCCAAACAGAGAGAGAGAATAGGATCAGCTGGAGGGACGGATGGAGAGAGGAGTGATAAAAAATCGTCAAGGTTTTCTTATGTCTTCAAGTCCGTCTTCACAGATGAAAAGATTGAAACCCTGGAAAAGTTATATCTATTCGTTGGAATATAAGCTGATGTCTATTCACTGGAAATGTGTTAATGCTTATTAAGGGGATTTGCATTGCACAGCAAATCAGGGGAAGCTCAGTCAACAGTTGTCTCCTGGAAAAACAAATTGAAAGAGATTTGAAATCTATTCTCACTCTTCTAGTCGTAATACCGACCTTTATTTTTGTATAAAGTCCGCCAACTTTGGCACTGCGTAGACGTAATACTAAAAAGTGGATAAATCATGGTGAAGTAGGCTGATAAAGGTACTGGGCTAAGTAGCCCAGCACCTTTATCAATGCTGGGGAGCAGCCAAAACCTGCTAAAAGACCATCCGCAGGCATCCTGACCTCAGCCAAGGACTGGCAGCTGTTAGTTGACCTTGAACGGCAGCTGAAATTTTCCAACCATACTATGGACACCACCCTGCGACCAAACATTATCCTTATCTTTGAGTCTACAAAGCACGTAGCTCTGCTGAAGCTAGCAGTCCTATGGGAAGATCACCTGCAAGAGACCTTTGAAAGAAAGCTCGCCAAGTACACAGTACTGGTCACTGACTCCCAGCAGGCTGGATGGAGAGGGAGGTGCCTCCTGTGAATGTTGGATGCAGGGGATTCACAGCCTGACTTTCATCCAGGGCCTTCAGCGATTTGAGCACTGAGGGAGAGAGGAAGAGGAGAGCCACCTGCACTATTGTCAATGCAGCAGAGGGGGGGGGCTCAAGATGGCTGTGGCTCATAAGAGCAGTGCCATGGGGTCATGAGTAGCTAGTCATCTGGACACAAGCTGGGGTCTGATCAGCCCCTGCTGGGTAACCTGGAAGAGGGGGTATGACATTGAAAGACCTGAAACACCAGACCTGATGATCCCAGGAACATCACTGAAGATGTGTCTGAGAGCCTCAGCAGATGTCTGTACACAGATGGTGGTAAAGGGGACTCGTAAATTTGCAAATCCATTGTGAAACTTTTTCATAACATTGGCCAAAAGTCTGGAAACCTGTTTACCCAGCCACGAGTATATATTTAATTAGTGGCTTATTACGACAGTCTTCTCAATACAGAAAAAAACCCCAAATGATTAATTTTGGTTACGCGTGTTTTAATTTGGCATAGCTCAGGAGGTAGGGCGATTGTCTAGTAGCTGGACGATTAGTGGTTCAATCCCCTGTTCTTGCAGACATCGTGTCGAGGTGTCCATGACAAAGACACTGAACCCCTAAGTACTCAACCCCTGCGATGGAACGGCGAGCTGTCCAGGGCGTTTCCCTGACTTTCACCAAATTGAGCACTGGGATAGGCTCCAGCATGGCTCCGTGACCCAACTTCGGATAAGTGGTTGCCCATAGATGGATGGGTGTTTTAATTTATTTTACTTTTGCCTGCCTTGGACAACTAAATCCATAAAATATTTCATTACATCTAGTTTATTTTCTGAAGCTGTGTAGTCTAACAATTCTTTGTGTTGAATGAAACTCCAGCTTATCCCACTATTTTGAGAGGTCTGCCAATCATCACAGAGAGAGGTGGGGCTTCCAAAACATATTTATGAGCCTTCTGTCCCATTGACATATATTTTACCCTTGCGAAACCTCTCAAGATATATTTTCTCCCATGGGGGCCTAGCATCCAGACTCAAAATGACCTTTTAAATGTCTGTAATATATGGTGCTGTAGCAGTTAGCAGGGTTCCCTCACAGGGTCCTGGTTTGAATCCCGTGCCTGGTCCTTTGTGTTTGGAGTTTGCATGTTCTCCCCGAGACTGCATGAGTTTCCTCCCAACATAAAAAACAAACATGCAGGTACTGCAGATGCAAATGAACTGTAAACTATAATCTGATGTAGGACATCGAATTGTGACAATGTAAAAAGATGCTT
>OMLC01097858.1:0-20000 GCA_900302585.1 Regalecus glesne
TCTCCCTTCCCCCTCTCTCTCTCTCTGTCTCTCTCTCTCTCTCTCTCTCTGTCTCTCTCTCTAGTATCCCTCCTTCATTCTCTCCATTCATTACTGACTCATGCCCTTTTTTCTCCCGTCCCACCTCATCCCCTTCACAGTATTCCCTTCTTTTATTTATAATCTCTTTCTTGCTCCAATATCCCTCCCTCACTTGACATCCCCTGGCTCTGGGGATGGTGAATAATGGAACAGAGAAGTCGAAAGTCAAAAAAGATCACTTTTCATATTGGCTATAGTTGTTTCTCTGTCACTCTCACTCTTTCTTTCTCTCCCTTTCGTTCTCTCTCCCTCTCATTCTCTCCCTCCCTCTTTACTCCTCTCTTTCCTCGCACATACATATGGTATATGTCCATGCACACACACAAACACACACATGCTCTGTCATTGACACCAACAGCCGAGACGTCAGCCATTCAGAATAATGTGGAAAATGTGTGTAGATGTATGGAAATTGGCAGCTGTGAGTTCGCACGGACTCTGGGAGACTAAGCAGCAAAAACCTACCTACCCTCTTTTTTTCCTGGGCGATTAGCGAAAGGCTGACTAAGCCAGTTAGCCCAATAGGGAGTGAAAGGTATTGTTGGTTATTAAAAAAGAAAAAAAAGCAAGAGGGTATGAGACCAGTGGTCTGAACAATCAAAGCAGAAATGATGGACAGCAGCAAGACATTGGCAGGAGGTGGCAAAAGAGAGTTGAGGAGAGAAAATGAAGAAGAAAAGGTAGAAAGAGCAGGGGAGGGGGAAGATGTGAAGAGACCAATATTTGATATGTGATGTTTGGATTTGCCTCCTACCGTGCCAAACATCAGCGTTGGTTGTTTTTCTTGTCAGGTATGTTCTGTTTATTTATTTTCAGATTAACAGAGGTTGTTGAAAGTGGATGGGATCATAGAGTTGTACCCTGTCTGCCCGTTAGCACCACACCCCCCCAACTCTATTTATCATTTGTTTTTTCTGCCAATATGGCCTTAATAGCTTATTATTAATTGTGCTTTCAGTTATCCGATAAAGTATCAGCATCAGGATCCAGCTGAGTAAACCGTTTTTCATTAAACTATAATGGGGCGACATGGCTCAGTGGGTAGAGCAGTCATCTGTTAATCAGAAGGTTGTAGGTTTGATCCCCGGTCCTGCATCGCATGTCGAGGTGTCCTTGAGCAAGACACTGAACCCCTAACTGCTCCCCGAGTGCCATATGGTGGCAACTCACTGCTCCTATACAACAGGATGGGTTAAAATGCAGAGAATTGCAAATTTCCCCTTGTGGGACTGATAAGGGAATCCATTTATTTATTTATTCATCTAGAACATGTGGGCAGTAAAGTGATGCTGAGTTTAGCACTGTTACCCTACACCAAGAAGGTCCTGCCTTTGAATCATGTCCGAGGTCTTTTCTATGTGGAGTTTGCATGTCTCCCTGCATCTGTGTGGGTTTCTTCCAGGTGGTCCCATTTCCTCCTACCATCAAAGACATGCATGTCAGGGTTAATACTCCTGCCTGTGCCCTTGAGTAATACTAAAAAGAACTGGAGCTGGTCCCCAGACACTGCGGGTGGGTGCTCACTGCTCCTGGATGGGTTAAACGCAGATAATATATTTCCTTGTAGGTATACACTATGATAATAAATAAAGCTGCTGCTGCCTCCTCATCCTCCTCCTCTTCGTCTTTCTTCTTCCTTTTCTTCTTCTTCCTTTTCTTCTTCTTCTTCTTCTTCTTCTTCTTCTTCTTCTTCAATTAACAGCTTTCAGGGCCAGAACAGGGAGTAAGGCACAGTGTTATGGACACTTTTAATGACTACTTCAATCTTATTGCAACAGTTGGCTTTTTGTCCTCATAAACAAACCAAGAGTCATTCATGGTTATTTCAAAAAGAGCCCCTAATTATTTTGGATAGCAGTAAAAATGAAGACAAACAGGAGGAGTAATTGATGTTGACTTCCTGTTTACTGCTTATCGTCTTCTAGAGAGTTGTTCTTCGTTGCACCCCACAGTTGCTAGCCTTACACCTTCATCCACATGATGTGAACTAAACTAACCCAATTAGCCAGACCAAAGCGAAGCTATAATCCAAATGGCCACACAAAGCCTGTTTAATCATGCTGTCGGGGTGATTGATTAGCGCTGTTGGTACCTGAACAGACAGGTCATAAAGGAAAATGAAATGGATTAAAGTGCTGTGCTGGACCAACCTTATCTGCCTGCACTGGAGTCCTTAGGCTTACTTTGAATAATTGCACATCTCTGACAAACTTTTAATTTGTTTTCATTCACTTGCCCACTTTACTCGTGGTGAGGAGTTTCATGTCATGGCAGATGAGCCATCAGGGCAGTACAGGCAGCCATGGGGTTTGCTATAATTGGCTGAACCAAGCATGTTGCTTCGTTTCTAACAAAAATCTTAACTGGCAATTGGTAGGTCAGCAAAACTTGAGAATATGGGCTGTTAACGAAAGTGGACAAGAGTTTGAACTGACAGCAGTCATCTATAACTAGTTATAGCCGTTCGAGGCACACTGTGGAGTTTGGGCAGGAAAGTGAGTAAATGGACAGCATCAGCCCAAACTGAGCTCCTCTCGTGAACTGTTTCTCTGTGTGGACTTGTAGAGTTTAATTTGGCTCCGGCAGCACAAAGTAGAAATATCTCTCCGGTGTAGGTAAACATGGGGCAGCTAAGCAGCGGCAGATTGCAGCGCCCCTGTGATGCTGACGGGTAGAGAAAAAAGGAATCGTGAATCGTGGCATTTACCTGCAATTACACCAAGAGCAAGCTCCCTGAGCTTTTGTTTGGTATTGCAGGGAATGGCATTTGTGATGTGCAAGTGTGAGGCATCTCACTTAGGCCTGTATGGAATACCAAACACATTTTCTTTTTTATTAGGCAGCAAGTGTTGTTCAGGCCCCCTTACACTGTCAGATCTTGTCTAATTTGAAGGGGTGGACTTGTTGCCCCTCGGGAAGATGTTTTTCTTAGGAATGTGAAAGGTGGAATGTGTATATTGTTGAGAGGCTGAGATAGTGGAGTGTACAGAGGTGGGGAGAGTGGGTGGTTTTGGCAGAGTTTTGAAAGTAGCTGTGTCGTGATGTTATCGTCCCCTCTTATCTCCTCACAGCACAGGGGTGTCTGCCGATAAAACTAGCTGCTCTTCTACTGCCACCATACACACGCGTGCACGTGCACAGGGGCTTGTACACACCTGATGGTCAAGGTCACCAAAGCGCTAAGTGACAAAGTACATGCCGAATGTAAATTGGGACTGACCCGAGAAAAACTATAATTTTTGAAATATCACACCCAGCATCTTTTCTTCTAATGACCTTCACAGATCTCTATGGTAACCTGGGACCATCTTTTTGCATGTGATGGTGTAACAATAGAAAGGGGTAAAGTGGTGGAAGGAGAAAATAAAGTGAGGATTTTTCCTTTTGGTTTACAAAGTAAG
The DNA here is from genome assembly GCA_900302585.1 of Regalecus glesne. Classification (NCBI taxonomy): domain Eukaryota; kingdom Metazoa; phylum Chordata; class Actinopteri; order Lampriformes; family Regalecidae; genus Regalecus; species Regalecus glesne. The sequence continues at coordinate 3,483 of OMLC01097858.1, forward strand.
TCAGTTGTTCAGTGGGATCAAGTCATCACTGTTTTGTTTTTGGTTTTTTGGGGTTTTTTTGCTCCTGAAATGAAGACCCATCGTAACTGGGCTGCTCTTTGTTTCACCTTAAACATGTTTCAGGGGAAGCTTTTGGCTGTCTGTGTCTGATTGAGGTTTCCGCTAATTTGGGTGATGGGTGACAGACACATGGGAATCAGCGAATGACAGTTTATGTTGCCATGGTTACATACTTCTAGCCTCTTCTGTCCCATTTTTTTGGGCCTGTTACATTTAAAAGTGCAAGGGTTGTGAATTTAACCCTTTGAACTCTGTAATAGAAATAGTCTCCCAGTGCTTACTTTGGTGTTTTTGCTTACTGTGGTGTCATTTCTTTGATTAGCTTCAAATGCTTAATCCCCCCAAAAAAGCAGTACAACCGAAGCTAAAAGAGCATGTCAGTCAACAAACTGTAATGATTGATAAAAGTATCAAAATTGTGTCTTCTTTTTCACTGGCTTTTATAAATTAAATTTTGCTAAACACAAAACCTGTTGATCCAAAACCATTCTGATTTTAAAAAATTGAACAAAGTATTTCTTAACGCTCCTTAAGTAATCCGAGTTATGTACTAGCTTTTCAAGTATGCTCATTAACATGAGCAGCCTGCAAAGGCCTTTTGATAGTTTCATCTGCTATATAAATATTTCATCGGACCTTCTATTGGTGGTCCGTATGTGGCCAGCAGGTTGCAAGCGTCGGGCTGCCTGTGGAAGTTCCATTGTCAAAAGGTTAACCTTTTTACATTAATAAAATATTACGACTACGTTTCACATTAATTGCTCAGTGGGGCCACTATAGTTCAGCGGTATGGAGTGCGCTTTGGGAACCTGCAAGCCAGAGCCATCAGAGATGGTAAATCGTATTCTAGAAGGGCATCCGGGTTTAATCCCCCATGACAAATCGCCCTGAGATGGAACAGTGACCCCTCCAGGGTGTCTCCCCACTTATTTGTCCAATGTGTGCTTGGATTGGCACTAGCATCACCCTGCAACACAACTTTGGATAAGCAGTTGATGATGGATGGATGCTTAGTGGAGAATGTTGAGCTCAAGCCTGCACACTTGAGATTAACATGAAACATAGCTTGGGAAATCCAGGTGATGCAGACGGAACAAGGCCAAAACACATGCAAGTGGACATCAGGTCTTTCCAGGCAACAGTCAGTAGCAACAGCAGTAATATTAAGTGCATTCACTGGTCAGCTTAGAAGATGATACGCAAAGGGGCCACATTTGTACCACTTCAATCCAGGGATGTGATGCAGTTTAGTTTCTCAGCAGCATGCAGTAACCCTTAACAGTATCACAGTGTAACGGTACTTCTTTTTCCATACCAGTCTATTGGTGCGTTTTGCCCATCGGAATTTGCTCTTGAAAATATCTCAAAAGTTTTTTGTTTTTTTAAACTGTCCTTTCTAAGTGGTGCTGTGGTGTGACCCCAATAGTTTGTGTTACCAAGTGGCAGTGCTGTCTGCATTAAAATACTGTCTGTGATTCTAGAATAACATTATTTAATGATTGTTTATCCGGATAAAATCTTAGTGACATGCAAGAGATGAGAGATGCTGTATGCAGCAGACAATAAACAACATCAAAGTTACTTGCTACAGGTAGTTTCTCTCTCTCTCTCTCTCTCTCTCTCTCTCTCTCTCTCTCTCTCTCTCTCTCTCTCTCTCTCTCTCTCTCTCTCTCTCTCTCTCTCTCTCTCTCTCTCTCTCTCTCTGACACACATTCATACTATGGTTGGTAACGAATAATCGATGATCGATTATTCGTTATTAAGACTTCATTCGGATAAAAATCTAAGCCCAGTGAATAATCGCTCTAGTCCTGTGCATTGTGAGAATAACATCCTCTGGTATCTGATGTGAGCAGGACGTCCTACAGCAGACAAGTAAAGATGAAGAGGGCTGAGAGAAGTGCAATGGGGGACCATTACTAAAAAAAAAAAAGATGATAAAGTCAACTGCAGTTACTGTGACGCTGTATTTACTTACCATAGTACAATGTCTCCTCTAATATATCATTTAAGAAATGTTCATCCGAACGTTACCTCCAGCTAAGCCAGCACCAGTGGAGGGCTCCAGCAGCCAACCGTTCAGGCTACACTAGCTAGGAGGACGAGTGATGACAAGCGAGCTAACGAAATTACCAAACGCGTAGTTAATATGATTGTCATGACATGACATGTAGTCTTTAAGTGTGGCTGACGGCAAGGCTTTCCGAGAACTAATGGGATCCATCTAGCCAGGATGTTGTATTCCATCTGGGAAAACATTGACCAACTGTTTGGAGCAGGAGTTTGCCGAGAAGAAGGCCGAGTTGAAAAGGAAGCTAGCTACTGTTGACGTCACTTTAACAACCGACCGCTGGACTGCTCTGACTACGGGGAGCTACATTACTCTGACATGCCTCTACACCGAGGAAGACTGGCAAGTGAAATCAGCAGTTCTTCTCTCAGAGGGTTTTTCAGAGACACACTGTCGACTATTTGGCTGATAAACTAAAGGAATCTGTGGGTGATTGAGGGCTAGCTGGCCGAGTAGTTGCTTGTGCACAACGCCAAGATGACGCCAAGAATATAGTAACAGCAAACAATCGCAGTTAACGGGGGGGGGCATGACGTCATGCTGTAGCATATAATTGTTAGCAAATGAATAGTTCAATAATGTTATGAATAATTTAATCTGAAAACTCCGGCAAAGTCCAATCCCTAATTCACACACACACACACACACACACACACACGTGTGGTGGTTGCGTGGCTGTCCACAGCTAATCTCAGAAACTATTGGACCTGTCAGCCTAAAGATTTTCATGCAGTTGTGTCTTTGAAGGACGTCTCATGGCTGTTTTCCGTTTCAAAACCTTTGAAAACTGTTCTTTCTAGCAATTGCCACTCCTGTTGGATGGTGGACACTAAATGTTCTGTGGAAAGTAGTTTTTTTCTCCACCATTCAGGATGCATTTGATTGATTGGTTGTGTGGCTGTGTGTGTGTCTATGGGTAGTCTTGCAAGTTACTGGAGCTATCAGTCTAATGTTTTGTGCACATTTATGACCGTATGATGAAGAACCTCTTGGGGGCCGGATGATTAAGAGTTTTGTTCTCAAGTGATTTAGCTCAGGTGTCAATACTGTATTTGGTTATGTGTGCTGAAAGTAAATGAGACATCGGTTGTATATTGCAGATTAGCAAATAATTCACTGCTGATCTCAACACAGGAGAACTGCAGGAACAATGGATGGACCCCCCCTCCAAAAAAAAAAAATTCACTTAACTGCCATGTTTGTTTAACGGAGATCATGAGGAGGATCAGACATGGAAGTGCCATTGACTCCCTTGTTAAAACTCCTTTATAAAAATGTAATTTCAGAAGTCGGATAATCACTCACAGCTGGAAATCTCTTCAGTGCCCACAATAAAGAATTTCCCGTGGCTGAGCTATTTTTCTTACTGTTTTGTTATTGCTTTTGATTTAATGGAAGTCATTCGCCTTCATTCATTTTACATCATGAAAATCACAATAGTTAAACATATCTTAGGTCTTTGAATAAGGTTCCCCCTTTTCCCAGTTGGTGGAATAAAGGTGGTTTGTCAACTAGTTCAGACATCGGAGAAGGGTGGCGGACGTCTGCACTCTACTTCAGTATAGTCTGCTAGTTGTTGTTTTCTTTGTGTGTGTGTGTGTGTGTTATTTATAACTTGGTCTTAAATAAATAAAATAAATAGAAATAGAATTCTATTGTTCTGTTTTGAATCCTAATTTGAAATGGAAATCAGTCTCATCCAGTTTGGCATCCATTACTTGTGTTGTTTCTGCTGACTTGGAATGTCCAGAGACTCCATCCTTTGACTCTCTAGTAATCCTTCACCTCCAGCACAGTTTCTCCCTCCTCCTGATGCCCTCTCTTTCAGTGTCCATTTCTCAAGGTCTCTTACCGTTACCCACCATCTGCGTTTTCTACGGATGAGCTTGGGGAACGTCATTGGAACATAATAAACCATTCATTCGCAGGGCTGATTTAATTTTGGTTCAGCAGGAGGAGCTATTTCAGTGTGAGGCCACATTTGACCAGAGGTAGCTGTGTAAAACTGTCATGCAGTCATGTACACCCAGCTTATACAGACGCACATTTTGAAATCATTTTAATTGTTTAATAGATGTCCGGAATATTTGGTTTTTGTGCTCATACTCGAGGACTGTGCCTACCTTGACGCTTGTGAACAGGCTGCGGTTTGCCTCCAAGGACGGCCACTGCAACAACGCATTCTCCTGTTCTCATTTCTGTGTTTCACTGAAGTTTTTATGTAGCTTGGCTTCATCAACAGTCTACCATCTACTTATTATACAATCCAGAGATTTGAATGGTTCTCTTAATTTGTAATCCATGCTGTCTTTCTTTAGGTATAAACAAAAAAAAGACCTTTTCAAAAAGGTAATCTTGTCCCACATCTGCTCTTCATTCTATTGGTAGGTAATGTTGCACCCCATAGGAAAAGCTATAATCTTTGGCACCTAATCTTCCTCAACATTTGTCGGATGAGTATGAATCCTCATATAATTGGGGCCGTCCCATCGGATTGAGCTGCCTAATAGCATACGCGACTACATCGTTCCCGCACAAAGCAATCACACACTTCGACAGGCATCGGTCTTCCCCTGGCGTTGCAGTCGCATTAAACCAAGAATGATTGCACCGCTACATGGGATGATCACTTCCTGTTCAACCCCTCCTCTGCCGTTATTTGTCTCTGTTATCATCGAGCCATTGACATTCAACATTATTGGGTTTTGAGAAAGCCACTGCCAAAATGTCAGAGGATCTTGTGTATTAATATGTTGTGTATGTGTAGGTTGTGTCTTTGTATATGGGAGGGGCTCTTGGCTCTCGACCAATTCTTTCTCTCTTTCCTATAGGGAAAAGAGTGGGCTTGTGCACACATGGTAAACTGCAAATTGCAGCGTGGGCTGACTTTTTCAGCATGCTGTGGTATCACCGCCAGCTCTGTAATGATCATTCCTGTAGGGCTTTAGCAGCCAGCCACTCCTTGGCTCTGCAGAATGCTCACCTAATTTCACACTGATCCCAAGGAGATGGCCCACTTGGTATGTGGTTCTCACTCTGCTGGCCCATTCTCTTTGCCAACAATCCGGCAGCCTCACTTTGTATTATACACGTTTCTCTCGTCCTTCTTTCGATCCTCTAATTTCCTTCAACAGAGGTTGAAGTAGAGCATGTTTTTATATTTCAGCCATCACCTAATTAGTCATTAACTTGTTCATCGTATTCACAGGCTGAGCAGTGATACCTGCTTTTATCCTTCATGGATGATTATGTGAAGTGCCTCCTTTTTAATATAATGAAAGTCAGTGTGGATTTATGTGAAATTGGAAGGGGAGTCAAAAGATTTGGTGGAGATCAGGATACAATGAGTGGTTCATTTTACGTGTCATGATTGGTCCCCGCATTGTGGGGGTGGGCACTGACTTAGATGGAGCTTGGGGGATTGGGGGATCGAACCAGCAATTCCTTGCTCGGAGGCTTGCACTCTACCGCTAATCTACTTTTTAACAGGGATCAGGGTTCCCACACATGCCTGGAAAAGTGTGCGTCTGATTTGACGGTCATTTCTGATTTTACAAAAATATTCGCAATTGGAAAGGTTTTGGCTTATAATTCTGTTCTGTCTTGATAGGCTTGTTTATATATTTACTACTGAGCTACCATGGCCCCCAAACACTCCATCAAGCATAGACTCCAATAAAGAAAATGGCATCAAGTCTCCTGCGTTCGTAGTTGGCGTTTAGAACAAGTGAATGTATTTGAGTGTATCTCCAAAGGACTTCTGTTGACTTGTCACCGAGAGACCAATCTGTTCCTGGTGTCTGACATGGTCTCTGTTTTACCAGGCTTTGCTTTTTTCCCTCCATAGGCAATATGTTCAGAGCTGAAGGAGCGTGAGCATTTGGTGATCACTACTTTGGACCAGGCTCGGCTGTTCCTTGCGGACCAGCCCATTGAGGGCCCTGGGGAGCCACGGAAGAATCTGCAGCCCAAAACTGGTCAGTTGACACTCGTGCTTCACAAAACTCATCTACTGATATCAAATGGTAAATGGTCTCATTTTTAGTTTGCGTTTTTCTAGTCGAGCGACCACTCAATGCTCTTTCCAATGCATCCTCACATTTACCGAGCATGGGGGATTAAGGGCAGGTGAGCTTTCCTGATGCCCCGCGGTGGTATCGAACCTGCCATGCCTGACTAGGAGACACGCATTCTACATCTAAGAGACTTTTTAACAAGGCTCCTACACGGGTCTGGAAAAGTACGGGTTAGATTTGACACCAATTTCCACTTTCACCAAAGTGCTGGCAATTGGAAAAGTATTGACTTTAAATTTGTTCTGTCTTCATAGCCATGGTTATACATTTATCTGTTAAATGCTTTGAAATCGTATTCATCGTAATCAGCTTCTTATTATAAAATGTGGGGTTTGGATGAACATATCACTCACTGCAAAAGGAAGACAATTAACTATTCCAAATGAGATATCTGTGCCATGCATGTTTCACGTGTTCTCACTAGTTTGAATTAAGGGGGCCTTTGTTTGAAGGTTACTAATATCAAGTAATTCCTGTCAGTACACCAGTCAGAGTTAGAGAGGTGCCTATGTCTGTAGCATGTTTACGACACTTCAGAGAAACAGGAAGCAATCCTCACATATTCGTATGCAATATGGTTGCTGATAATTGTGCCAAAATAACAAAACAGAAGAAATTTTATAAGCACGAAATTATTTAGATTAGATTTAGAAAGATTAAAGTAGCTGTGCAGCCTAGACTTATTATAACTAAGTTTTTGTTTTTTTTGTATTTTTTTGGGGGGGGTCTTCCTAACTTAACACTGAATTAAATAAAGAATTGGACAATAGATAATCCATTAAATGCAACCACCAAAAGGAACTCTCACAATCTCATCATCCACGTCTATGCCAAGCCCCAGTGGAGGCAAAAAAAAATCTCCTGTGGGGAAGCCTTGCTTGCTCCATGACTGTTGCTTTGCAAAAGTACAGATTGGCCTGTCATATCATGTATCCTAGTCAGGTGATGTAAACCTAACTCCTATAGTAGTTTCTGCTTTGTAACTCAGAATGGACTGACTGGTTGAATGGTGAAGTTGTCTGTTTTCTGGTGGTGGGGCCGCTGGGGCCGAATGTCAAAATCTCAGTATGTTTACTTTTAGAAATCTGTGTAGACACAAAACATGAGGATGCTTAGAAAGTCTTACAGTTATATGGATAAAACCCCACGTGTGTCGGGTTCCACGTGTTCTCTCTTCATACGGTTCAATCATCCTAGAATTATGTGCAAGTGCACAAGCCTTCCGTCCGGACCCACAACTCACTATAAATGGGTTCTAACACGCCCCCCAGTTGCTTAGTTTGCATATAAAGGGCAGCATTTACTTGAATATTGAAGAGAAGTGACCGAAGTATTTAAGAAGCAATTGAAGAAGCAGAATTTCACTGACTAAGGTCCATTTTTACTGTCTGTGAATAGGAAATAATGGTTGATCAAACTCCGACTAAAACTCATATTATGTAAGTGCCTAAGCTTTGGCATTGCCGACAGAATGAAACGAGTTCAATGGCAGAAAGGAACCAAGGCAGTGAACACCATCAGTTCTGAGCCAGGGACACTGGAGAAGATTGAAGAAAGAGTTGCCTGATTTCAAGTGTGGGACCAAGATGCACATTGCTATGCACAGTATTAGTGTGTGAATAGCTGCTGGAGGGGGAGCAGGAGCCCCAACACTCTCCCCACTTGATGGGTGGATGGCTTCTACAGTGGGCCAAACGGCCATTAGTGGCTTTGTGCCAGATGAGTTAGGAGACATCAGATGCACCGGCCCAGATGAGACTCAGTAAGCTGCCCAATTTGAATCTCATTATAGAATAAAAATACTATTTTGACCTTTGGTACAATGTTGGATATTCAATTCAAAGGTTCAGTTAAAGACCCTGAGTCCTCTAACAAAATAAGTTGAAGGTCGGGGGAGAGAGTCTGGTGTGTGGGCGTTACAGCCACAGATATCCCCCTGCCCCGACACAAGCACGTGTCCTCACTGACCGTGTCCTGGAGTCGCAAAGCGAAGTGATGAATTCCATCGATAATGTTGCAGTGGAACTGCAACACCGCACTCAGGGAGTGAAGTCATCAAGTAAATTAAGCTGCACACTTAAAGAGCTTGTGAAAGATGAAGTGTACCCACCCTCTGCTTGTTTCATAAAACAGACTTTAAGATACGGTTGCTGCCGCTGGCTGGTTTTCAGCATCAGATTCAACGGGGGGACATCAGGTCTGATGTGTTGGGGTGGAAAGGGGGCCGCACCCCGTACTGACAGAATGTGCAACACAGCACATGCCCCTTTGGTTTTTCAAACTTTTCCAGGCTGCTCCAGTAGTCCACCAACCGTGGCATTCAAGCACAGCCATCTCCCTTTTAAAAGCCTAATGGAGAGCTTATTGCCGTGTGTGTGTCTGTTGTGGGCTCTGAGGGGGTTGTAAATGGTTTAAGTAGCCGTGGCTTCAATGCACCTTCACCTGAGGGTATAAATGTGTTTGTTTAATAGCTCAAATGGTGTGAAATAGAAAAAGCATCATTATCAGAGCTCAGTAGTTCGGCACATTCTCACAGAGAAGCCTCCGCAGCTCCGGCTTGATGTCGCCTCCCGGGACCGCTCCGAGACTGTTGATGCAGCTCTGAGTGCATCGTGGTTTGACCCAGGCTATGTGGTAATCGTGTTTTTTTAGCATCGATGGCACATCACAAATAATCTGGAGATGGATGGAGTCAAGATGTCTCCAGTTAACGTAAACAAATTCATCCGTCCAAGGTGCCCTTTTGTAATGTGTGGAGTCGATAGGTTCAATTACATTTGGAAAACTGGAGCTTGCGTCGAACCTGATTCATCTAATACGTGAAGATATGATGTCACCCTACACCACGGGCATCATGACCCAGCTCTCTGCAAGCTCCCACTGAAACGCTCCCATCACGAAGAACCGTATTGTTGTGAAAACCTGTAGATGGACGAGGATTGCATGATCTTCGTCCGTGTAAGGGCCCGGTTCAATATACAATTTCCAAGAGAACAGCCTTTGGAAATAAAAAGAGATGCAATATCCAGTCATCCTCATGAGCCAGAAAATCAGTACGGTCTCCGAAGACTCGTTCTTCCCTAGATTGCACGATAGCAATATCTTCCAGCTCCACCACAGAGGCCGTTGCATCATTCAGTGCAGCCATTACGCATGGCTGCAGCCTTCACATGGTGATGTTTTAATGAGCTGTTAATTGGTGGCACCTGAAGGTGTATGTTATTCATTCTCCCCAATCAAACCGAATAAGTTGTGCTGATGTGAACATCTTGTATTTATCAATTTATTATTCATAGAAAGATCATCAACATTATAATCGCTATAATGCGTCACAACAATTATATTAACTGGAGGTAGAATGAAATGAAGGCCGGTCAAGGCTGCAGGTTTGATCCCCGTACCTGCAGAGAAGCGTGTCGAGGTGTCCTTGAGCGAGACACTGTTCCCCTACCTGCTCTGCCCTGTGATAGACTGGTGACCTATACAGGGTGTACCCCGCCTTTCACCCAATGAGAACGGAGATAGGCTCCAGTTCCCCCGCGACCCGATTTCGGATAAGCGGAGATAAGTTGACGATGGATGGATGGATGGATGGATGGATAACTAGCCTAAACTGTAAGGTTGTATGCTCACACTGCCAGTGAGACGTCGCTGTCAGCCATCATGTGATCAAACACTCAGACAGTCCTGGGTAGCAGATATGGAGCGTTAGGCAGAGGTGTTTTAACCACATTTAATTGTAATTATGCTTTTTTTATTGAAACTTTGGTTAAAATTCTCAAATTACACTTTCTTATGTAATGGAGACATTTTCAAAATTAGATGGAAGTTGCCACTCCCTTTAAATATCTATATTGGGTGCCTGCAGGTCACCAATGAGAGGACTGTTCCAAAGAATGAATAGATTTATTTCACCGAACTCAACCACCTTCCTATTTAATGTGCACAGTGTGGGTCTTCCTGTGCAGGACTCACACAGTACTTCCAAACAGTATGTTGTATCCCGACCCTGCAGCATCTCAGACTTGTCACCACACGTGATGTGAGATTCTTTTTTCTTTTTAGAATCTTTATCTAAAGAGGGGGAAACTCTAATTTTTCAGCCACCATCTGCATCCATCATACTGAATGCTGACCAAAAGGTTAAACCCATTCAAATATGATCTTTAACAGCCTCTTTACTGGCATGTAATTTACCCACTCCCTACTGCGGCAGTTAACAGTAAATCAATAGCTCATACTTGGCTCATATGAGCTCATAACTGATCAAAGTAGATGTCGCAGATTTGCCGAATATCTGTGCAGTAGCTACTAATAAGTTTTCAAACTTGTTAAAATATTTTTGGTATAAAACGGAGAGGGGTAGATCGGAAGGTCGCAGGTTGGAGTCCCGCAGAGAAGCGCGTTGAAGCGTCCTTGAGCAAGACACTGCTCCCCCAACTGCTCTGCCCTGTGGTGGACTGGTGACCCTTCAAGGGTGTGTCCCCACCTCTCGGCCAATGAGAACGGAGATAGGCTCCAGTTCTGCCATGACCTGACTTGACAGTGGATGGATGGATGGATAAAAAGGAGACAGGGTTGGGGATGGGGGCTTTACTACAGGAAGACATTTAAAAGTCAATGGAATTCACATTTTTGCGGTTGACAAATGAAATTGAAATCAGTGGAATTCCACCACTACTATTTCAGCTGATGATGACAGGCGGTCAAAGCTAGAATCCCAGCACTAAATGAGCTTTGGCTAATTATGCATTCTGTCTCTGCACCTCCCAGCCCGAGCAGATGAATCAGGGAAACCTCAGTTAAGTCAGCACATTCCCTGTCAAAGCGAATAGACCAATTGTGTAAATAATGAAAGCGACCCGAGAGGCCGTGTAGAGGGTGTGGCACGACTTCAGAGCAGAGACCGATTGGCTTGTTTTCTGTGGTCTACAACGTGGACGTCAAAGCTCGGTTCCATTATACAAAGAGATAAAAAGCGGATTTAAGCTCAGAGGCAGAGGACGTTGTCTCATCGTAGTGGGCAGGACATCTGAGGGTGACCCTGATCTAAAGCACTGGCGAGTTTGATCCACTCTCCTCGTCACTGGCGTTGTCTGCACCAGTGACCTGTCACTTCGTTTGTGCCTCGCTTTCTTCATTATCCTCCAATGGCACTGTCACACTGCGCCGTGCTCGCCGTGAAGTGCTATCTCTGCCTTGCAGATGCTCAGACTTCTGTTTGGCTATATGTATGCAAGAGAGAGGGAGAGAGAGAGAGAGAGAGAGAGAGAGAGAGAGAGAGCACGGGTGTATCGGGAGGCTGAGATGGCAATTCAGTCACCACCGTGCCACGAGAGTGATAAGAATTGAGAACCCATAAAAGCTACCCGACTGATATATTATAAAGTGTGCACAGATATGGGTTGTCGATGTTCCTCTGCCTTGTCACTTCCCCTTCACTCTATCGTTCTCTGTCCTTTGATAGATCACCTACACTCTGTCCTCAGTGCCTCTTCCCCTCTGTCCCTCTAGACCTCAGTCCAGAGGAGAAGGCCCGTGGAGTGGCCCGGGCCATCCGCAAGCAGACGGGTGAGGTGCGGGAGCGTTGGGAGCGACTGAAGGGCCATGTGGTCGGCTGGCAGAGTCAGGTTGAGCGAGCCCTGGAGCGCCTCCAGGAGCTCCAGAGCTCCATGGACCAGCTGGATCTTCGGCTTTCCCAGGCTGAAGAGACCAAGGTCGTCTGGCAGCCCGTAGGGGACCTGCTTATCGACTCCCTGCAGGACCACATCGACAAAACTATGGTGAGAGCAAGAGGCCAGCATTGATGCTTCATTTTTCCCTTTTTTCCCTTTCAACCAGGTTATTCTCATTTAGAGTGAGGGTCTCTTTTCCAAGACTGACTTTGCCAAGAATGGAAGCAGCAAACACATTTAAAGCTGATAACAGGTGAAATGTGAGGTAGATAGATCAGGAGAATGACAGTGAATGTGACGGAGAGAGGGGATATGGTGGGGGTGCCAGTCGGTCGAGTAAATGCGAGAAGCAATAGCCTCCCTGTGTCATTACTTTAATTAACTTGCACTTCAAACACAATCTCTGTAACATATTCTCTATCTCCGTGGCATTAATTTGTATACACAGATGCTACAGATGCAGACGACTAATATGCCAACCCCGATACATGTTGCCACTTCATAGCTAATGCATTTTAAAGCCTAATAACAAAACTGCTTTCCTAAGTATTTAACACGCGGATTACAGAGGCTTAATGTTCGCAACACAGTGACTGACGGGAGGAGTCTTGAAATGTCAACAACAACGTTGGGAACATGCTGTTGTTGCCATTGTACATTTAACTGAGGCAAATCATTTGGTCAGCATGCTAAATGAGTGAGCAGCCATCCGGGTAAACATTGGAACACCAACTCTCGCTCTGTTAAAACAATGATGGAAAGCCTTTTTCCATCGGTTATCTAAAGCTTTTTACACGATCCAAGTACAAGCAGGGATTACAGCTTGGTGGGCAAAAATGCTTACGACGTAGGGCAAAATTATTCCATACAAACTTAGCTGAGAGGCAAGTGTGTGAAGGAATCAATTAAAAAAAACAACTAAGAAAAAGCCAACAAAAATGTACAATTAATCACAAAAAGCTAAGATCTGTGAAAAGTGGGTCTTTGCTGTCCTATGGATATGAGACTATTACACTGGTAAGAAGCAAATCAACAGAAATGTCTACATGTCTGAATTGGTTTACTCACTATGAATTAGACCATTGGTACCCACTGTGCATTCTGTAGCCATACGTACTGCATATTAACACAAGCTAAAGCATAGTTATACGGTCCAATTCAACATTGTGGGCCACCTCATTGGCTTGCCTGGTAGAACACATACCACATAATTCTGAGGCCTTGTCAAAGTGGCCTGGGATTGAATCTGACCTGGACCCTTTGCTACATGTTATCCCCTCTGTGTCCCCTGCCTTTCCCATTTCCCCTGACTATCCTATCAAATGGAAAAGTGGAAAATCCCCCCCAAAACAACAACAACAACAACAACATATGGCTTGATTTCATCTTTTCACTTTTCCTTCCAGGTGTTCAAGGCAGAAATCACCCCCCTGCGTCAGGACGTACGTCTAGTCAATGAGCTATCGGCGGAGCTCGGCCCGATGGATGTCCAGCTGTCTTCAACCGCCTCCAGACAACTAGACCAGCTCAACATGAGGTGGAAACTGCTGCAGGTGAGGTTGCAGGACCTCTGCCTGAACAGCAGAGTTTCAGAAGCCAACATCAAAAAGCACTTACTATTGCTTTGGAAAATCTAATTTGTCCTCTTTCATCGTACCCTCTGCGACTTTCCCAATCAATTCTACCTCTAAATATCTGCCCTTATAAAATCCTACACGTTTTCTGTGGAAAATGACTGCAGCTTAAGGTCTGCATCCCTTTTGTGCGATAACGTGGTTTGTTTGTTTTGTTACCCATGACATGAGAGGTTGATCCTGCGTTGTGAGTGTAGTCTTGTAAAGCTGGCTAGAAGACCATTTTAAAAAATCAAGTATGATAATTTTCTGTTAGGTGAGTTATTTGCACATCAGTGAAGACTACTGCTATTAATAGTAGTGGTAGCGATAGCAGTAATGATACTTTTATAAAAGTACGACATATTCATACTGGCTCACTCCCAACCTGAAGTACCACTGCCATTGTACAGTCTGACCTTTTTAATCAGACAATGTATCTCCCTAAGTTCATTCATGCCTAGCTCCAAATTGCAAAGCAAGCAACATTGCTGTTTTCAGTTTTGTTGAAATTAGTAGTACACTGTCCATCATCGTCGAATAATGTTGAATCCATTTTGTCTTTTTTGCCACTTTCTTTCTTTCAAGTTTGCTCCATGACAAATGCAAATGGTTAAGTGATAAGTTCACTTTTTCACCTTTTGTATTCTTGTGTTGTTCTGGCACAATGCACAATGTAAAATAGCCAGAATACACATGCCGTGGCCCCTGACCCAAGGTGCTGGCCTGAGAACCATAGTCTGTTTCCAGGTGCTGCTCTGTGGCTGTTCACAGTTCCTAAATAGTTAAGATGGGTCAGTTGCAGAGGATTCATTTCCACACGGGGATCAATAAAGTGACTTAGCTTTTGCATAATGTTTCAGTGGACATGGAAATCAATGCAGGATTGGCTTGCTACCTCTCAATGTTAGTTTGCCAGAGAACTAAGATCAACAGGTTGGCCTTTCTTTTCCCACTCTAATGTGTGAGCAGCTAATTCGACAATTGTTGCCTAACCCTTTGCCTCAGGTGTCAGCACTTTGAGTTGAGGACAATTCCCTTTTCAAGCCTGCAAGCAACTGTCCAACACAAGAGACTTCTAATTAATCTAACAGACATTTTCTCTCTCTCTCTCTCTCTCTCTCTCTCTCTCCGTCTCTCTCTCTCTCTCTCTCTCTCTCTCTCTGTCTCTCTCTCACTCTCTCTCTCTGTCTCTCTCTCTCTCTCTCTCTCTCTCTCTCTCTCTCTCTCTCTCTCTCTCTCTCTCTCTCTCTCTCTTTCTCTCCCTCTCTCTCTCTCTCTCTCTCTCTCTCTCTCTGTTGCTCTCTCCCTCTTTTACTCTCCCTACTTATATTTACAGCTTTCAAGGCACAGCATTCCTACAAAGCCGCGTAGTTTTAAGTGAAAAAACATTGTGCTGTTTTGTGTTTTGTCTCGACATTACATAAGCGGAGGTGAAAAATATCTGGACCTGTCTTTAAAAGCAGATGGTGTGGTTATGACATCAGGCTCGTTAAAATAAGCTAAAGCTACAAACAGGCAGAAAAGGCTTGTTGTGAAGGACACCGCCTCTATCTCAGCTCATTCTCTTAACATAGGGAGGGAGAGATTTCAACACGTACAAGTGCAGATTGAAAAAAGAAAAGAAGAGTTTGTGGTGGAAGACTCTTTAATTTCTCTAATTTGTGGTCTCTATCTTTCTCTCTCTCTCTCTGGAACATGTATTTCGTGGGAATGGGAGGCCGGCTCAGGTATATTCTGTCACTCACTGGGATATGGGCGAATATGGAATCGTGTTCAGACTTCCACACTCGCTATCCTAGTGACTCGGGAGCCAATATTAGCCATGCGTTGCTTTGCGTTACCCATGAGCTCGTTGCCTTGGAAACGTTGCATAAGAGGGAGCGGGAAGGCAGGGTGCCCCTTGCTGATTGGGAGACAAGGTGGCAGATCTCATTCTATCTCTCTTCTCCCTCTCCCCTCCGTATCCATATCTCCCATTCCCTTGTTTTAGATCATGTTCTTTTCCCATCTCCCAGCTTGCCAACACACTTACTCCATCCAGGTCAGTGTGTATGTGTCAAAACAGTGGGACTCCAACGGTTCCTCATCCTGCGTGTGCGACCAACTTACCTTTTGTGAATAACTGGTTAAAATTATGACAGCTGCCACACCCAGGCTTCAGCCTGATGGAGTCCATCGAACATGTGATCTATAGGCCTCTTGGAAGGGTTCAAGTAGCTTACACACTTCCCCACACGCAATTGTCTCGCTCGCAGCCAAGCAAGGCTACCACGCACATCCAGACACTTAAAGGTACACACACAGTCACTCCTGCTCTTCTCTGATTTTATTTTTCCTCCGTTCATCATCCTTGGATGGAGTCGAGGAGGAGCGGGCTTGTCGATTCCACTGAGACGCCATGTTCAAAGGGGCATGACTTGGCCTTCCATGGCTTCCATACAAGCAAGGTCATTCTGAGTCTACATACCATGAAGATGAGTGAGGGAGTGATGACGGAGGAGGAGAGGGAGGGAGAGAGGGGAAAAGGATGGCCTTGGCTCTGGAGTGAGGACGATTTATCTTCTCTAAGCACGGAGTCTAGTTCTTTGGCTGTGGTTTAAAAAGGAAAAGCCTGCATACTAATACCCAACCAACAAACTCGTTTAAAAACCAAGATGGCCATCTCAAATACCTTCCATGCATCTGAGACGCAAGCCAGTTAACGAGGAAAACTTTCCAAATGATCGCCCGTGAAGAGGAAAACAAAGAAGTTATTATCATCACTATGGAGAAGGGTGTTGGGTTCTGTACAGTATCCAATACAGTAACAATCATGAACGGAGTATCTAGACCGACTTTATCAGGAATCCATGTTGTTTCTTTCTTGGCTTGTACAGCGCTAGCCTAGAGCAGACCTTTTGGGGGAGCCCCTGTGTGAAGGCGCTCTCCCAATCCATGTGTTTAACAAGCACCATCTGCTGCTTTTATTCATATGGGAGTAGAAATATTTGGTTGATTAGGAGTAGATCTGCAAAGGATAG
>OMLC01097865.1:0-12433 GCA_900302585.1 Regalecus glesne
GGGGGGGGGTGAGATAGAGAGAGAGAGACAGACGGAGAGAGAGACAGAGAGAGAGAGACAGAGAGAGAGAGAGAGAGAGAGAGAGAGAGAGAGAGAGAGAGAGACAGACAGAGAGAGAGAGAGAGAGAGAGAGACAGACAGAGAGAGAGACAGACAGAGACAGAGAGAGAGAGAGAGATAGATAGCATTTGGATGGCACTGCAAAGCAAGCTCTCTGTCCATGATAAAAATACATGAGAATTTGATGAGCTGAAAAATAGTCCCTAATTTCTTCTCAAAACAGTGGATATACTTGCTGTTCCATTCAGCCTCATTGAAATGGCCCAATAAAGTGAGAGGAGTCAAAATAACACAGGGAAACTCCAAGTGTCTGAAGTGAAAAGTAACCTTTGACGAAATTTAAATGAGGAACTCCATCAAAGCTGACCTTTACCTTACTCTTTATTATTGGATGTATTCTCAAACACATGCCTTTTCCATAGTTGGTGTTGAGCTATGTTCTCAAGCTCAAAGAATATGCAACCGTCCAATCAATGCAGTGGGAGTTACTTCAGTAAACCTTTAGTAAACATTTGAGCTTACAGTTTTTCATAATTTTAAGATCTTTCTACTTTTATCCATCATCAACCACTTATCCAAAGTCGGGTCAGAGTCATGCTGGAGCCTGTCCCAGCACTCGGTGGGTGAAAGGCAGGGATGCACCCTGGACAGGTCACCACTCCATGTCAGGGATTGAGCAGTCAAGGGTTTGGTGTCTTGCTCAAGGGCACTTGGACAGAAGTTCTGAAGGGGCTGGGGATCCAACCACCAGAAGTTAGAACCAACATAACTTCTTTCCACTTAATTTGATCTCATTCTATACTGCAGGGCACATAAACAACCCTAACCTCTTTTCAACTGCTGCACCCTTGCAGCGACAGTCTGGAAGTCAGTTTGGTGGTGACGCTCCTCTGAAGCAGCATTTCCAGTCTCAGATGAAGTTTAAAAATAAATCATGAGAAGGCATTGGGGGCCGGTGACCTCATTCATCATTTTAGCCTGTATCTGAGGAGAAACTCAGCCACAAACATGCAACAGAAACCTCTGCTGTGACCTCACATGTGTCATGACATTAAGTATACTTTGGATCAGACACAAGCTTTGAAGCGGCCTTTGCTTTTAGCGCCTTTTCACCTGGGGCATATTGCTTACAATGGCGGAACACAGCAT
The DNA here is from genome assembly GCA_900302585.1 of Regalecus glesne. Taxonomy (NCBI): domain Eukaryota; kingdom Metazoa; phylum Chordata; class Actinopteri; order Lampriformes; family Regalecidae; genus Regalecus; species Regalecus glesne. The sequence continues at coordinate 1,210 of OMLC01097865.1, forward strand.
CTCTGAAAAATAAAAAGGTCCCAAGTGTACTCATGGCTTACAGCTATTATGAGTGGAGGCCTCTGTAAAGATGTTCTCCATTTTCTTAGAACTAACATGACACAATAAATAAGTGAAGTCGTATGCTTGGCCTGCCCGCTGGCCGGGACTAAAGCCACTCGTAGTACATTGACTGCTCTGAGGTATGACAATCTAGGAGCATCTCTGTGGCCAGGATAGGGGCTATTTACTTTCAGACATGCTCTCGGCAGAAGCTAAAAGCGTTTGCTCGCTTATTCCTTGTCAGTGTTTACCAACGCGGTCCCCCTTCCCCGCACAGATTAGCTGGAGATCTGGAGTTGGCTTGGAGAGGGTTTAGTGTTGCTTGACAGTTTTCCCCGTCTCTAAAAAGTGGCAAATGCCAGTTAAGAACCTGGGGGCTGTGGTACTACTGTTTGTGTTCCAGTTTGCCAAGTGATTAGAATGGGAAGCCCAAGCAGCACCATGGGAGAGGGATTTCATTATCAGCCTTGCGAGGTGATATGAATAAGTTCCTGCTCACTACGCTGCAGTCTCAACCATTCACATCTGCCTCCTCAGACAACGGCCTGAGTTGAGGCAGACGACAGGCACGGTCCTGGTTGGATGATTGGATCATTAGGTCAGCAGCACACAACAGAGGGCGGCTGGTACAGCTGCCTCTCCACAGGACTAATGTCATCTTGTTTACAGCACGGTGGGGGCTCGCACAGCGCTAAGCTCAGGTATGTAGCACGGCGCTGGCCGTCAACCCAGAGCGTACAGAGCCTGCAGCACGGCTGTTATGGTGGAGCACTGATTGCAGCAGAGAAGGACTTTTTGCAAGATACAAATTTTCCATCAGGTGGAGTGATGACTCACATTTTTGGCCCGGTTGTCACATGGCCAACTGCTGCTGCCTGAGAATATGAATGCTAAACTTGAAGGAAGAACACGTAGGGTTGGTTTGTTGGTTGCAGTTTGTGAACACAACATTCAACCAGACACCAGAAGCGTGCCCCTTGAATGCAGTTGCCAGAACACATCCCAGGGTACAGGTCAACGGCATGTTGCTCTTTGTTCCCAACCTCTCCTTCAGTGCTCATCAGCGGGTGAAAGCCAACCCTGATTTGCTCTCATTTTGGAATGAGATTTGTCCATTTTGGATTTCGCTTTGCTATATGTGCATCTGTTTGGCACCGTGCCCATTGTTTTGAAAGAAAGAATTCCCTTATCAGTCCCGCAAGGGGAAATTTGGATTTCTCTGCATTTTTGACCCAACCTATTATATAGGAGCAGTGAGCTGCCAACATATGGCGCTCGGGGAGCAGTTAGGGGTTAAGTGTCTTACTCAAGGACACCTCCACATGCTGTATGCAGGACCGGGGATCGAACCTGCAACCTTCTGATTGTTAGACGACCGCTCTACCCACTGAGCTATGCCGCCCCCTTTTCATAGCTTCCTCTTAGATATGTGCTGATGATCTGAATCTGCCACCTGGTTGCTACATTTTTACAGAGTGCCACTGTGCATAGGTCAACACACAGTAATGTCCTGCACACACTAAGAGGGGCTGGACACACACTTAGATGGAGTTAAGGCTGGATACCCTTCCTGAGGCCCTGTGGTGGGTTCAATCCCTATGCCTCTGGCTTGTCAGTTCCTGAGGTGAGAGCTCAAACCGCTGAGCTGCTACAGTCCCAAATGTCCTGTACACAGCTAGAAAAGGGAAACACATGCAGAGGACAGAGTCCCTGCAGACAGATAGCACCACTCATGTCTTCTGGGTCATAAGTGACGATCAAGGGGGATTATTTTTGGACAAGTCTATACATTGATTTTTAGGGAAATCCTCATCATTCCACCTTTAAGCCCGATGGTTTATGATCCATGATTATAAATGGTAAATGGACTCATTTTTATATAGCGCTTTTCTAAACAAGTGAACCCTCACAGCACTTTACAATGTAAGCCTCACATTTATTGAGTATGAGGATTAGGGGCCGGATACCCTGTCCTGACACCGATCGATGAGATCGAGCTTGCAATGTCTGGCTTTGAGGTGCATGCTCTTCCACTGAACCACAACAGCCCTCAATATTAATGGCTCTGAAATGAACTTTTCTGTAACAAAAGAAAATGTGAATTTGCCTGAAAAGAAAACATTTTATTCCACAAGGATGAAATTGATATTCATGATCACGGCATTTCCCTGTTATAATAAGACTCTTATGAAAAGGTAATTAACAGTAGAAGTTCATGATTGGCATCCTCCCAGAGGTATACATGGCTGATGTTTTGATCTTTTACATCACCAAACTGTCTGCTATGGAGTGAAATGCTGTCAAGAGAGCAACTACTGCAGAGAAATAAATGATAATGTTACAGCTTAACATCAAGGAGTGATCAAGGGAAATTTCATTAATCCATCTTCATGCTGGATTAACATTGCATTGAGTGGTATGAGGGTAAAACGTTCAATTACAGGCTTGATATTACCAGAGATAGGTTTCCCCAATCTGAGGCACTTTGCTCAGTGAGGAGCACCAGTGATCTGCAGCTCTTAAAGAAAATGTGCCACGAGCTTCGACCCTTTCATCACATATCCCTGTTTAAAAAAAACGGCCTTCCCAAATCAGAAGCATGTATTCATTAACAAAGTGCGAGGCACTCTTACCTGGCACTTTGTTAATGACCTCCAGTGTTTAACGCAGAGGCAGCTGACTTGGCGTATAGCTGTGATTGCTGTAATGTACACTGCAGCCTTTTGGCATTCAGCTACAGCTAACATCTAATCCCTGTACCAGTCATGGGAGCCGTCACATCACTCACACATAGAAAGGGAAGCACTAGGCCAAACCTGGCAAGAAACAGAACCAACCCAAACCCAAATCAGTTGGACTTCTGAGGGGACATACACCGTTCATCGCTGAGGGTCTTAGCAGATGGTTTAGATTTTGAGAGTGCAAAAAGGAGCAGCAGTGGACAGGAGGTAGGGTGGTTGTGTAGTAATTGGAAGATTGATGGTTTGATCCCTGGCCCCTACAGAAAGTGTCCTTGAGCAGGACTCTGAGCCCCTAACTGCTTCTGGACTGGTGACCTGTCCAGAGTGTTTCCCCATTGGGTTAGGCTCCAGCATGACTTTGCAACCCGAATTCAGATAGACGGTTGAAGATGGTTGGATGGAGATTGCATTGATTTAACGGTTCCACATGTAACCTGTGAGGCAGCACTGCTCCCATGTGAAATAATGATGCAAACAACAAAGCTCTGAGCTCTAGGGTTTAAGAGACCGGCGGTCTTCCTTTTATTTACAGGCTCACGTTATGAGTTCCCTTACATCTCAAAGCTACTCACCGAGTGAAATCTTGTCACACATCCATAATTCTTACTTGTGTCAAGTTCAGCTTTGGCCTAGCAAGGGCTAGTTTGGGTTGAACCGGTTTGTCTGAGCTTTTGGATGTGAGATGTCCAAAGTGAATGACCTACTTTAGGTTTCTGAAGTACAGGTGGAGCACTGAGCAGAAAACGCTCACCCACACTCTCCCCCCATGCCCCCGTCCCCCAACCTCCTCTCTCCTGTCTCCTGACCCGTCCCTCAGAGTTGGCTTTATTTTTCCTTGCGGTGAGTCTGATCCTATTTTTCTTGTTCTCTCCAGTCCCAGATGTGCCTTTGATCACTGTGTCTATTTTTACAGGCTTTCATTGTCACCGAGAAGTATAAGTAAGAGGACATTAAGGGAGTGATCAGATGCAGGGTGGAGGAGCTCGGGCCTGTGCTCTCAACACCAGATGCTAATTTCAAATCTCGGTTCAGCTTTCACACATCAGAACGTGAATTAGTGTCGTCTCTGTTACACGTCTCTATGCACAGCGTGTATGCTTGGATTCAGCACGGCGTTGGGTTGTAAGAGACTAACACTCAGCACAACAGAGTCATGACAGGGGCGGGCAAATGCAGCACACAGCTTGTGCAGGATTTCTGTCATAGTCACAGGTTCAAACCCCAACACGTTCCACGACGCACTGCGAGGCTGATCAGGCTTTGTTTCCATGTGCCCACGCGAGCCACACGTCTGTGCCTAGAGACCCACAGCTCTGGTTTTCCCAGGCCAAATGCAGCTTCATATTATTTCCAAGGATACATTTAGTCAAGCCTCGTTTGGCTTGAGAACACTTGTAACACGGTCAATTAGTTTGTCTGTTTTGTTGTCATTCCTTCTGATATTTATTGTCAGTTTTGTTGTCAAATTAAATAATTATGGCTTACACAACAGTGCCTTTTTTATGGTCTGCTCATCACATGTGATTCCTACCAGAGGCTGCATTTGGTCTCATTGCTGCAGTTGTAACAGCACAATATCCTCGAGTGTCTCCAAACACGACGTTCACAGACGAATGGTGATTTAGATCTCAAAAGCAGTGTTATTAGCTGCATCGCTGCGTGCACACGAGTGGTGCGCGTGGGCGCATCAAAGTGGTCAAGGGCAGCATTATTTTCCTAAATTCCTTGAATTCTGGTGGGGGGAGGCTGTTTAAAGGATTAATGAGGACTGCAGAGCTCAGTCGTGTTGCAGGGTTTTTAGATTTGGTATTTGTCATGGCAGACATGTGCAATCTCTTTATCCCTAAGTGCTCCATTTTAACAATTTTCATTCTCTCTCCCCATGTTTGTATTTTGCATTTCCTCAGGCGCTCTGTAGAAAGCCCTCTTTGTATGTCACTGCCCGGGTAGTGGGACAAGGTGGACTGCTCTACTGTCACATGCTGCAGAAGAAGCTTTAGTCTTGGGTCATTGTCCATACGACATGTGTCCTCTGCATTAAACCCATCCTTCTGGAGTGAGTAGCTGCAACGCCCAGGGACCAACTCATTTTCTCCTATTGCTTTGCTCAGGGGCACAGGCAGTGTTGACCTGGGCGGCTTAGGGTCAGAAGGTAGGGCGGTTGTCTAGTAATAAAAGATAGGTGGTAAGACCCCTGGACCCTGCAGAAAGCATGTTGAGGTGTCCTTGAGCAAAACACCAAACCAACTGCTTGCCTAGTGCCATCCGGCAGCTGCACTCACAGCTCCCCCACAATAGGACGGGTTAAATACAGGGAGCACATCCAGCAGCCCGGGTCATGTAGCAGATCAAACAGTCTATCTACACATTACAGGTACTTAGCAGACGCTCTTATCCAGAGCGACGTACATCAAGTGAGCAGTTAGGGGTTCAGTGTCTTGCTCAAGGACACCTCCACATGCTATGTGCAGGACCAGGGATGGATCCTATCACCTTCTGATAACCAGACGACCGCTCTACCCACTGAGCTATGCTGCCCCTACACGTGTCAGATCCCAACATGCATGTCCTTTTGATGACGGGAGGAAACCAATGAGGAGAATATGCAGAGGGGACCTGGGACAGGGCTCAAACCAGGGACCTTCTTGCTGTGAGGCCCCGTGCTGACCACCAGGCCAACGTGCCACCATCCCTGTTGATTTAGGATGGGAAGAGAGGCTCCGCTGACCAACACAGATCAATGCATCCTGTTGCAGTTTGGTCTAAGGCCTATTCGTCTCCGAAGAAGCTTCAGGATACCAGCATGGTAAACAGCTGACAACGAGTTAGCAGAAACTAGATATCGAAGATGACAAAAAGTGTTACAGCAGCCTTTTGGGGAGTCATACAGCTGTCTTATGAAATGATGCCAAAGTCATTGGTTCTATTTTACACAAAGCAAGCAGACGGCTCCATTTCCATAATTGGACTTTGGACAGAATAATCTTCCCTTTTGCTTTGTTGGACGAAATCCTTTCAAGGCAAGCAGTGAATAAGTTATGTTCTCTTCCATGCATATATATATATAAGCACCATCCATCCATCCATCCATCCATCGTCAACCGCGGAGTCCTGCTAGAGCCTATCCAAGCGCTTACTGGGCGAAACGCGACATACAAACACGAGGGCAAATTGTTCTTCACATCTCCTCTGGTCAGTGATGTGATGAAGATTTATTATTCAATTACGATTTATTTTACAATTACCATTCATCAAGTGTCTTCCGTGGTGCTCATTAATGCTTAGTGAAAAGTTATAAGTGTTGTTTCAAGTAACGTTCCAGAAGTCATAAATCACCACAGGGCTGAGTATTAATCTGGCTGATTAAGGCTAATGTGTTTTAAGGTTGATCAAAGCACCTCGCTGATGGAAGGCTTCAGTAATTGAGCTATGTGCTGTATTTTAAAACAAGCCAAGAGCATGCATAAAGACTCAAGGCAATTTGCAGACTTTCATTCACATGGCTATTACTTACAATCAGCTGAAAGAGAAAGGGAGGCTGACCAGCTCCTTGTTCCAGCATTAGTTTAGCTGGCGTATGGCCCGCCCACTTCCAAGCAAGCAAAACAGGTTAATAATGTGATGAGTTGCTGTAGGTCTTCACCATCACTGCTTAATAAACTATAAACCTGTGAAACCATGATCCAACCAGAGCTTCACTGTACTGTGACTGTGCAGTGTTGGACGTTTCCCAAATACCAAGTAAAGAACTTTAACACATTTCACTCAAATGTCCTCAGTAGCCCACCATCTGGACACAAGGAGGAGGGTGCACTATGTGGAAAGACCTGAAGCACCCGATGATCCCTGGAGCATCACTAAAACTGTGTCCAAGAGCAATGGCAGATGTATGCATGCAGATACTACAGAAATTAGACCTGCAGAGAAATATGACCCGGGCATTCACTTCGGGATTCATTTTCAGATTGGTTGATGGTGACAGGTATGGGCACAAGTCCACGAATACTGGGATGGCCTCCAGAGCTTTACCTGTGCTTCCATCCATACGGTTTCTGGTTGTGTCAGAAAGGACATCTAGTGTAAACAATTGCTGGATCAATATGAGGCCAGAAAAAACCAGTCCAGGCCTGGGTTAAATCTGACTGCAATTGGTACTGTGCTCTCACAGCGTACCAATATAAACTATAAAATCTGCTGCAGTGATCCCTGATAAAAAGGGGACAAGTTGAAAGAAGAAGATTTATCTTTGCTTTATGTTGCAAAATTGAAAGATGAAAGTTAAAGTCAATTAATTTACATTCCAGAACCAATATCAACACCAACGCTCATGTCCCAGTATGCTGGAGAATATCTATCAGCTGAAGCACTGGAGGAGAGATGCTGTTATGCTGCTACCAGCAGCACCTTTGAGGAACATTATAATCTCTTTATTTTCTCATTTGTGCTGCTATCAGTCGGGTACCGCCGCTCATTTTACCTTTTGCTCTACTGGTAGATATCTCCTTCAGGAATGACACCCAATTCATAAACAACAGTATCCCTCTCGCACTGTATTTTCACTTTAACCAATGTGAGGACAGGGCTCAGATGTGAGCCTTTCTCCTGGTCTCCATGGTGACCATATGGAAACACTGTCACTCATGAGATCTCTGCAGATGCACATCTCTCACTATGTATGTATATATGTATGTTTGTATGTATGGATGTTTGTGACTACCTGTAGTGTAAATCTTCACGGACTGCAAGGCCTGGCTTGTCAGCAGACTTGTCAATGCTTTCTACTCCTCTCCCTTTTATCAGGGTTGCCATGCCTGTCATTATCCACCACGTTTCTCATTTCATAGCACCATCTCACTTCTCTTTCCTCTGATTAAGTGATAAGGGCTTGAAAGTGGTTTTGACGTGTAGATGATGGACGAGAGGGGACAATAAGCATCCCAGCCCTGCACAACCCAGACTCTCTGAAAGCCAAATCTGTAGAGGGGGGTTTGCTGATGGGAAAAACCATCATCAACCATCAGCCAGCAAACATCCTCTTATGAAGCTTTGAGGCTTCTCACGAAATTAGGAAATGTGAATTTATTTTTAAAGAACATACCAAAAACAGACCCACCACTGTATTGCAGGTTCGATCCCACCACAGGCCACCAGGGAAAGGGCCCCCTGCCTTCTCCCCTCTGAAGGGTAGATGTGAGGCATACGGTGTAACGTACTTTGAGTGGTTGCTAGGCTAGAAAAGTGCCGTATTAAAATGAGTACATTTACCGTTTATCACTCTATGGTCTTTTCTTTTGTCCTGAAAGATGAAATGAAGGCTGTATCAGATTCATGGCAAACTACAGCTTGTGCCTCGCTGAGTATTAAAATGCTGTGGGAGAATTTCATTAAAACTATGCAACCAAGTACGCTCATGATAGTGGACAGCGGCTGAATCCATATACATAACGGTGCATATCCATAATTAACGAGGGCCGTGTAATGGATGATCTTCTGTGGGTAGCTGTTCACCATAAGGGTGATAAATATCTCTGCTCCAGCCAACTTCCAGGTCAAGTCATGAGAAACGTAACGTGACATAAGGAACTGAGCTCTGCACAGCTGCACCTGTGAGGCACAGCGTTCGGTCACTGTTCCTACGTCCACTCTGAGGAGTCTGGGACAGGGAGAGCGTTTCACCCAGTTGCTCCTATTTCTCGCCTTGCTGAGGTTTTGATGTACCCATCAACCATTCACCTCCTTTTAACACTACGTGTATGCTAAAAGTACAACACTGTGAGGTGTTTGATTTACACCTGGAAAAGGCAAGAGATGCAAATGAGCAGCTTCTAGGTAACCATAGTTTGGATACTAGCAGGTACTTCCAGCTTCCTCCTTGTGTCTGTCTACAACAGGCTGCGGCAGCCACGTGTCGTCACGCAGAACGAACCACAGGCAGCTCGACACTGGCCAGACTGCCTCACGGCTCCATCATGCTCCCCTGACCTACGCCGGCTGAGCTTTTAAAGCAACGGCGTCGCTGTTGGGCCACTGGCACGTCGTTTGGTTGAGCATGAGACAACAGGCATGTGACTTCAGTGATGCTGCGTTTCAAACGGCAGGCCTCAGACGTCACCCGAATGTGCGTCAATGCCGCCATTTTGGTAAAACTGACCAAAATGTCTGCTTCGTAGAGGAGCAAAACCGGGGGGGTATTACAAAGGTTGGAGGATTAAGGCCGGATGACCCTCCTGATGCCACGTGGTGGGATCAAACCCTTGACCCTGTACCACTGAGCAACATGGCCGACACACACAGTTGTTTTGCCTGGACTGTAGCCTCTGACACGGCACCTCTGTGTGGTTCTACTGCCATGGCCTGTGCCTTTGTCTGCCTGGACGGCCATTTGAAAGAACTATTACTTGGTCAAATGTGCTGCTTTAGCAGAGGAGACGGACATCCATATTTAATGGCTTTGTTTCTCCGTGTGGTTTGCTTTGTTCTCTAGGGTGCTATCCAAACTAGTGGATGCATGGCGCCACATCATCCAACTGCATTTTTCATGGCCAGTCTGTGAGATTCCCTTTATAAGATCAAGGCTTCTGGAATGGAGCTGTCCACCTGTTAAGCAGGGGAAGGGCTCGGTGGGCAGTGTTGGTGTGTGTGTGTCTCCATGTGGTCAGGAGGGGGAATAAGTGGAGATCCAACACAATAAATAACACAGGAGCACAATGTTCTGTGCTCAGCAGCAGCAGCTCTTAATACCAACTCATTTGACAAGACGGGAGCTACTAGGGAACATGTCACGGTTTCTAGAACATTCAAAGCATCTTCCTACGGAACACACCTCATCTGACTGCAGCCAAAAAGCAGAGCGCTCAGGCCTGGTGGCAGGTGTCCTACGCCTTAGCTTGAGGTCAGAGGAGACCAAGGAGCACCCAGGTACAACGTTAATGGCCACCACGCCACAGTGATGATGGCCATGTGAGGGATGAGAGCTTCACCCCTGTGTCCACGTGCAGGATGAAGAAATCTGAGATTTCCTCTTCCTGAAGTGATGGATGGCCAAACCGAGCCACTCGGGGATGTGTAGTCCACAAAGATGCCACAACGCAGGAGGAAAGGCCAGGTGCTGATGCAGACAGCCCCTGTTGTGTCAGTGACGTGCTGCTCTTAGCTCTCAGCATTACACCAGAAGTACCATTTACATGACGGCAAGACCAACAGCCCATTTGTATGAGTCCATATTAGTCTCCATGCTGTGGGGATGGACAAGGACCTAAATGCAGATTTGTCATTTGTGACAATAGGCTATACTAATAAAGTTAACTTTGGTCCGATGTCCGTCCTGACAACGCCCGGTGGGATTGAACCTGTGACACTTGAAACAACCTAAATCACTGCATGAGCTGGTTATCAGATAGCTGGTACCACTTTGTTCTAGAGAAGAATGAAACGGCTACTCCCCGAGTAAAACTGGGTGGAATTCCCCTCAGTGGAAACACCCTTTACACTGGGCGACTACATGCTCACATGGGAATGACCACCGGCTCTCCATTGAACGTGGAATTCTTATGACGTCTGAGTGATGACTATCAACAGAAATGACCCATTTCCTAGGCAAAGGGAAAAAGGACACCCGTTGGACGTGCTTCCTGCTCGGTGTCCTGCCTGACAGGTCACCTTACACATTGGACAGGTTAAAACATGTTCCAAATAGAGGTCAGGACCACATGAAAGGTTAAAGGTGAAGCTGAACCCACTGGCTTGACAGTCGTCCATCATGAAGACACCAGATGTCTTGTCACGATGCTTGTTCTGACCCGATCCACTAGGTCCACAGTGACACATCCACTCCGTAGATCCATGTGAGTTCTTGTGTTTGCCCCTAATTAGCCTCTCCTCTGGCACACCAGGCCCTCAGCGTGTGCCATGGTGTGAAAACAAGAACACAGAAGATGTTGATGTGCTGGGAAACAAAGGAGGACGGGGACGCTGCTCAGCAGGCCTGTGAGGTCAGTTTTGCATAGCAACAGTAATGCCTCCAAAAGGTCATGTGGCATCTGTTCATTTTTCTAGTTCTTAAAAGGTACGAGACACAGGCATAATGGGTGAGGGAGAATATGGCTAGCACCTCAGCGTGTAGGATCAGCAGCTCATCTCCAGCTGCCACACACGGCTCACTTCGACTTGGAGGAATTCTGCAGAACACTTCACAGTGTTTGAGGCAGCAAAGGTCACACACTTTGGTAAGCAATGTCATGTAGCAGGTCTGTAGAACCTCTCATTCTGTGCAGCCCGGCCATCAGCCCTTCTGCCACTCTGCTGCACATTAATTGCTGTTAAACCAAAGTGGCCTGATAACCTGGTGCCTCTCATATCAAGCCGTGGCACATCTATCTTTAATTGGCTGTGTGAAGTCGTAAGCCCTGATCTGCTCTATTTTAGATGACATTCAACCGCTT
>OMLC01097872.1:0-12195 GCA_900302585.1 Regalecus glesne
AATTCAATTATAATCTGTTGTCCTGATCATGTTGTAATAATAATGATAATAATGATTCTCTTATCAGTCCCGCAAGGGGAAATTTGAGTTTCTCTGCATTTTTTACCCATGCTATTGTACAGGAGTGGTGAGCTGCCAACATATGGAGCTCGGGGAGCAGTTAGGGGTTAAGTGTCTTGCTCAAAGACACCTCGACATGCTGTATGCAGGACTGGGGATCGATCCTGCAACCTTCCGTTTGTCAGTCAACCTGTTTCCCCACTGAGCTATGCTGCCCCCACATGCTGTGTATGTATGCTATGATTTGTGTTTTATTCTGTGTACACAACATCCATTGCACAGTTGTTCATCTTGGGAGAGAGATCCCTCCTCTGTTGCTCTCCCTCAGGTTTCTCCCCGTTAGAGGGTTTTTACGGGAGATATTCCTTATCCAATAGAAGGGTTTTAGGACAGGATGTTGTGTTAATGTAAAGTCCACTGAGGCACATTGTTAATGTGCGATAATGGGGTACGCAAATAAAATTGACTTGACTTGATCGGACTTTCTCCCTTCAGCAGTCAAAAGGGTTTTGAGATGGGAGCTGACACATGTTGTAGAACATGGTTTATCTTATCTTTTAGTGCTCTTATTTATGAGAACCAAGGGTAGACTGGCACAGCGGATTAGCAGAAAAGCCCACACTCACAACTCTGAGTGAGAACACTCACGACACTGACAATAGCCTAAGCTTAAACATTTGTCACACCTTGTTCCACCACATTTACTTTTCATAAATGATATCAGGTTAATTGGCCGAGACCAGTAACTCTTTACTATCTTAATTAAGGTGTCTTTGGCCATTTTCTGAGCTCTTAAGTAACCAATGCACCTGCACTGATTTACTTAGAGTCACTACCTTTGAAATTTGTACAGTGGCGGTGGTAGTGGCTGAAGCAAATAATCCCTCAGAGAAGATGGCAGTGAGACTCATTGCCTTTGAGGGTGGTGGTAGTGGGAGAACCTCTCTTTGATGGGTGACAGAATAGGAAAATGGTGGAATAATAGGATATTCCATTTAAATGAAAGGTTGCAGCTTCCACAAATATGATGTTAAAATGTTTACAGTATCACAGTGCTCCTGTGAGGAGTGTGAATAATCCAAACGCTGCATACTGTGATTTCCTGCAGCTCACAAGCCAATGACTTCACCAGGGAGTGGTTTTCTTCATAAAGGCTTTCAGATTTATCTGTCCTCAGTGTATTGAACAGAAGTGAGAGTTAGTCAATGACCGCTAATTAACCTGACGTCATTGTGTTATGACTACTGACGCACAGAGGAAAAGCCATCATGGTTAATCTCAGAGAGTAAGAGGATCTGGGGGTATAGATCCACTGAGAGGAGAAACATTAAAATCGATGAGAATTAAAATTATGAGGGGTCCTCCGGTGGCATAGGGGGTTAAGGCACTTATGTTCAGTACATCTCTGCATCATGCAGTTGGGTGTTCAAATCCCGGCTGTGCCGTTTCCAACCACAGCCAGAGGTCCATAGTTAGTGGGTCATAACTGGCTAAGACTCACATGGGTATAAGGGTTAGGTTGGATAAAGTATTCTGGGTTCACTAGTGTCCCCCTCTGGGTCGTCCAGGCCTCTTGGTTAAGTGAAGGGAAAGTACTCTGCTTCATTCTCCTCTGACGGCCAAGCACTGTGCTTCCCCCACCAGACCATGATGTGTGGACTAGTGAGGGCTAGTGGTCATGTGACTTGGAGGAGACACATGCTACCACTTCCTCCTTCCTGTTGATGTTCTAGAGGAGCATCAGAGAGACTGACCCAGCGGTAGGCACCTCGGGGAATTTGGGGGGAAGGAGATAAAATTTAGAAAAAAAATAAAGAATCAAAATTATTTACAGCTTTGCTCTCAACAGGGAAGTTTTTGAATAAACAACTGCTGAGCTAGCTGTGAAGAACAAAATGGAATAAAACGGAGTATATATGGCTGGACTATGTATGGCCTACGTGCAAAATTGTGGCCAATTTAAGATAAGATAAGATAAGATAAGATAAGATAAGATAAGATAAGATAAGATAAGATAAGATAAGATAAGATAAGATAAGATAAGATAAGATATTCCTTTATTAGTACCATGAGGGGATATTTTTAGTGTTATAGCATTTGTTCCATTGATAGTCAGGGGTAGTGTTTATAATGTGAATATTAAATGAATATTAAATATTCACCTGCAATTTTATGTTATGGCCCCAGTAATGTTTGTCGTCAAAGTGTACTGAGGTAGCATATCACATAACATGGTTCAGCTATGTACAATAGAATAATTCCATGTTTACCGGTGGCATTTCTGGTCAGTCATTCAATCGTATAATCTCAATGACATTGTCAGTCATCTTATCCAGTGACCCAAATGTCTACCTTGCTCACTCAGTCATCACCTGGTTCCACTGGGCATGACCTTATGGTGTTATGTCTGTGACATGGTTTTGTCCAGTCCTCTGCAAAGCTTCATAGTTCACTCGTAGCATTTCAGAAGTGCAAGTATTTTCCTTCATTTTGGTGCTTCTATCATGTTTTAGCAGGCTGTGTAGTTAAGGGGGTTCTTTTTTATCCATTTCAATTGTGTTTTGGTTGTTGGTTTCCTATAGCTAGACTTAACACCAGGTGTCAGAGGTTACGATGTAATGATGCCGTAATGATGTGCTAAAAACGTTGGAGTCAACACAGGGTGCTTTATTTTGAAATTGATCAGATGCTCTACGACGTCCCCGTGTCTGACTCCCTGCTCAGCTTGATCTACTCTGTGCAACTTGATAAGGGTTCCGTCAAAAGCAGACAAGTTGTTTTAGTGGAGCCACTTCTGGGATAAAATATACTCTGGTGTATCTGGTGGAAACACAAGCCTTGTCCAGAGAGACTGCTATTAGTTCTGGTGGCTGTGTCACAGTCACAATGTCATGCAGCCTTGCCCCATATAATCAACCTATAACATGATCACTGGCTTGCTCTTGTAGGACTGGCCAGCCAATCAATCGTGTTACTTCAGTGATGGCATTGGTCAGCTGATCCAGTGGCTCAAATGAGTCATGAATGATTACTCAGGCAGTTGCTCCGACATTGTTGCTCTGCGACTGGTGAAGGGAGGATCTTAGATCAGCGGTAGGGTGTGTGTCTTCAAGTCGAGTGCAGCGTGTTCGTATGCCACTCGTAAAGGTGAGGGATTCTTTGTAAGGTGCTTTGAGCGGTCGCTGGACTAGAAAAGTACTTAATAAGGACACATCCATTTATCATTTACCATCTTTGCATAACTAACCAAAGACTCTTTATTGCTGTATTCATATTCTCATCACAGAGACACTGTTAACATTTTTGGGGCACCATCCCCATCCTCCACTCCGCATGCTCTGAAGTAATACCTCTTGAAATGAAAATCCACACGAGTTTAGAGTTCAGAGCTTTTCTACTTGTTTGAACATCTTTCGTAACTCTTCCAGTTTCTGCTTATAGCGAATCAAATTGGACGTTTATCTCACTTGTACTGTTGTCACCATGGGGAAAGGCCCATTGGCAGTGGGAGAAGACCCACAGACTTCCAGGAAATAACAGACCGCAGCTCAGAAAGATGGCATGCAATAGTGTCAGGGTTAATACCCAGAAGTACTACACCCTCAGCTAGAAGGACAAGACGGAGAGAATACCCCCAGGTAGACCAAGGAGGGGGGCGGGGGGTAATCAACCATCAAGAATGGATCACACGACCAAAGACTCGGATAATGGCGTAAGGACTGAGTTTCGATGCGGCAAGAGAGTAAGGTGAAGATAAGAAAAGATGCACGATCTCCAGCGGAATATTCAAGAATGAACACAGTGTAATGATGACAAAGTGCAAAGAGCAATTACAGCAATGCAAAGCACCTGATATTACTCATAGAACTGTCTCTGATTTATCAGCACTACTTGTAAGTCAGTGGAGGACCAGAGCCAGGACGCAAATCACAGTGCCCACGACCTCTCCACTCAACCTGCTCAGAGGTCAAGACGAGTGAGTGAAGCCAAACATCTGGAGAAAAAGCTGAGACCGTCCTTTTCAGATTCCAAGTACTCGAGCAACACGCCCCTTTCATCATGGCAGACTTCACTCTTGACAAAGGAAATGCAGTGGTGGAAATAATCCAGGCATGATCCCCTCCAGGACCATCAGGCACCACTTATAAAATCTACCAAAACTGCCCACAGCTACTGAGGAGCTAGCAAATCTTTTGTGGATTTTTTTTTGTCCAAAAAAAGCCGGACCCCGGCCCCGGACATCTGCTGAAGAATGTTTTGCCCCCAAATAACTGAACTCATCGGGACTTGACCAGTTTCATGACACCTCCCTGCTAGGGAAAATATTCCGGTCCATCATTGCTGAGAGGCTAACATCTTATCTCCTCACCAATAAAAACACCATACATTGATTGATGTCCAGAAAGAAAGAGTCCCAGGATGCCTGGAGCTTACATCAGTGATCACCCAGGTCATCAAGGAAGCAAAGAGTAACCACACATTCTCAGTCATAGAGTTGCAAAGATCTTGCCAAAGCCTTCCGTAGCACGCCTCAGCAGCTGATCCAGACTGCATTGGAGCACTACTAAGTACCATCAGAAGTAGTCAAGGTCGTAGTGTAGCACTTGGCTTCGCTGTAAATAAAGTTAGATTTGGGAAATTTCCCCACCGAATGGCAGAGGCTCGAGAAGGGTATCATGGCAGGATGCACGATATTGGTGGTCCTGTTTGTGGTTGCCATGAAGCTACTCCTAGGCAGGGGGGATACAATATAGAGGGCCAAAAGGGGATGATGGGACAAGAGCCTGCCTGAATAGTGTTCATGGATGATGTAACTCTAAGGGCCCCATCAATCCGAGGAACATGGTGGATCCTAAACTCGATGGAGAAGATGGCTACTTGGTGGCGAATGCATTTCTATCCAGGAAAATCTAGAGGTTTAAGTATCCTGAAGGAAAAGCTGACAAAAAGCATCTTCAACATTTAAGGTTCTGAGATTCCAACAATTCACAAACAAGGAATCTGACGCCTTGCAAGGAATTATCACAGCACCATGAAGGACGGCAGCAACCTCAAAGACACCATGGCCCGACTAACGATCTGGTTCAAGGCAATTTACAGCAACTAGCTGCTTGGAAGGTTTAAGGCGTGGTGCTTCCAGTATGGCATTTTACCCAGAATCCAATTGCCATCCGTGCTGTATGACTTTCCCATGACTCAAGTGGATGTAATGGAGAGACTGTGCATCAAACTGTGCACCCCAAACTTTCAGCTTGGTCAAACTGTGTAGCAAGACTACGGGCCAGCAGAGCTTAGTGAGTCGAGCAGACTTCTAGTAACCGGAAGGTTGCAGGTCCGATTCCCTGTCCTGCAGAAAGCATGTAGAGGTGTCCTTGAGTGAGACACTGAACCTGTAACTGCTCCCTGAACACCATATGGTGGTAGTTCAATGCTCCTATACAATCGGATGAGTTAAAATGCAGAGGATTCCAAAGGATTTTTTTATTGTTTTATTCCAAGCTCTGCTTATTAATCACATCACTGGTCAAAAAAAAATCAAAGCCACCAAGGCTAGAGCCATCAGGGCACTTTTACTGTCTACTGAAGATGAGAAAGTCAGACATGTTAACAAGACCATTCAGTGTGGAAGGAAGTGAAAGCCTCAGGAAGCAGTGAAGGAAGCTGAAGCATACTGGAAACATCAGGAGATTGTTGGGGTGGTCTATGAAGGATGGCTAGGCCTTGATAACCACAATGTCAAAAGATGGAGTACGGCCAGTACCAAAGACAAGAGAGGACTTGTGGTGCAGAGTCTGTGAGGCAGCTGAAGATGACCACCACATAACAGTAGTAGGGATCATCACGTGCTGCGACCCAAAGTCTTCAGTTTCCAAAGGGAAGGAGATAAGGTTCCCCAGGAAAAGCAACTGCCAAGAGTTCGTGCTCCATTTTACATCAGGCCTCTGACTGGGAGATGCAAGTTGACCCAAAGAACCGACTTGTCTTTCCAGAAGACTGCAACCTTACTCTGACCTGACATAGTTCTTCTATCAAGGGGCACAAAAACCATCTTAGTACCAAAACTCACAGTTCCTTGGGAGGACAGTCTAGCCATTTCTCACCAACAGAAGAGAAGGCAAAGTACCCGGGTTTGATCAATGAGGCTCTGGTTAAAGGATGGTGCACAACCCTTTTTCCCATTGAAATCAGCAGCAGTGGTTTCCCAGCAATGTCTGTGGGCTATTTCCTATAGAAGATGGGTTTGGAATCCAAACAACTGAGTCAAGGCATCTGGGAGATAGACATGGCAGCAGAGACCAGCTCAAGATTCCTGTGGCTGATGAGAGCGCCCAGTTGGAACTCTTCTCCAGGTGAAGGCTAATTTGGTCTTTGCTGCCCCACTTAGGTGAGATGTAGAGGCTACGGGGTAAAACGGTTGTGATCCTGAGATACCTGCTGAAGACGCAGAAGGACGTCATTGCAATGCAAATGTGCGGACCACCCTGCAACCAAGGACTACCACCAGGAAGAGGAATTTACAATGTCTTTCGCAGCTCCTGCAGTTTCTGCCTGTAACAAAGCATATTTGATCTTTATCACACTTGAATGTAATTTAGAATCAGTTGCACTTACTTGCATGGTGCATGAATCTACTAAAATCCATTCAAAAAGAAAGAAATAAGGAATCTCCTTTTTTTTAGCCTGGAAATGATCTTTTCCCATTGTAAACCATTTGTTTTTAAAAAAAATCATGGTGGTCTGCGTTAACAGCCATTTATAATTTAGATTATTTGCCTACTTTTTGGAAACATCTAGCTCAAAATCAATTCCTGTGCTGCGTTCCTTTATTTTCAAAATGTGGGCTTAAGTAAAATATTTTTAGGGGGCACAGTAGTTCATTGGTAGAATGCATGCTTCGACAACTAATGAGCCAAAGGCAACAGTTTTAAACCCACCATAGGCCATCAGGAAGGGGATCCAGCCCTTATCCCCGAAGCTCCATCTACATCAGTGTCCACCACCACAGCCTGGGGACTAATTGTGACCCGTAAAACAGACCTCTCTGCTTAAGTTAAAGACATTTGCTATTTGCGAATTTTGAATCATAATAACATTAAATGAGACGGAATATTGTGAGAAGTGTTTAGTTTCCTTTCGTGCAAAAGGAATATGTGGCTTTTAGAATTCTTCAGGGGACCTGACATCAACTTTGTCAGTGGTAGGAGGAGAATTAGATGAACATTTCTCAAATACTAAATGAATTTATAAGTGAGCAGCTATTGAATTCTTACACCTTCACATAAATGACTGATTTCCTACACTTTACAGATTACATGATTGTTTGGTGTAGTAATTTTACTTTGTTGTGCTTGTTCATTTTCTTGATAACATAATATCCCCCTCCTCTTGCCTGGAGAACGTCATCATTTCTCAACCCCCATTTCCATTTTTCCCCTTCATTCTTCAATGTAAAACAAAGTTGTAGATCATACCAAGACACATTGGCAATGTGGCACACATACTCACTAGTCACTATGGCAACACTCTGAGTATCGCAGACAAGGAAGAGAAAAGGAATCATGATACTCCTACTGTAGAATGTACCACATTAGAGTGGGGAAAGTTTCCTCACTGAAATTCTGCATGTCCATTAATCAGTGGTGCTGTATGTCGTCTTTTAGAACTATAGCCATTTTGGTGCAGTTCATTTTGACAGAGGAATCAACATTCTGCCAAGAGAGCTGTTCTACACTACCTACAGTGGGAATCAAAATTATTCAATCCCCACTGCAAATCGGGTTTATTAGTCAAATATACAAACTAGCAGCCGTTTACAGAAAACAAATCAAACAAGAACATTTTAAATTGCTCAACACAACTTACATTACATGTGGTTGCTCCAAATTCTCCAAATTTTGTTTCAAAGGCACAATAACAGTTGGCTCCAATTTGTTCTGAACTATGTCAATAAGCCAAAGAGGTTTGGGGATTCTGTTCTGTTGAGCGATGAAACAAAATCGGAACTTTTTGGGTTGGAAATAAGGTTGAAAATCGGTAAAATGTTCTTTTATATCAATTCAAGTCTAAAACTGCATAGTCTCCTATATCCTATTTAGTTTTTCATCTATATAAATCCAAATCATATTCACATAACTTTTTCTTCCTCCCATCACCCACTTTCTGTCTTACTTTAACACAATCGATGTCATAGTATTTTTACACATGAATGAGTTTTTGAATGTTTGAATGAATGGTTTTTCAGTGCAATGGGTATTGTGCATTTCAAGATGAGATTAGTACTTTCTGAGTTAGTGCTTTAATGGAAAAGTGGGATTTGAATAATTCAGCCCCCCTTTATTTAGAATGAGATCTTTTCCTTTAAAATATGACTTTCTCTGTAATGACTGCATTTTATATAGTGCTTTTCTAGCTGCAAACTTTATGGGTAATTAATGTCTCACATTCATAGACACACACCCAAACACAGTCATACATCAATGATGATCTCGACCAGTTAAGCTAAGGAGCACATAAGAATTAGGTGTCATGTTAAGGGACACCTCAGCAATTTTGCCAGGAGGAGCTGATGACTGAACGATAAATCCCCCAGTTACCAGATAACCTACTCTCCCTCCTGAGCTATTGCTGCCCGGTACTGCTCCGTTATTCCCTGTCCTCCACTGACTAAAATGGAGAGCATCATGCCGCCAACCATGATTCAATTCCATTGTCTCTCATTTAGGTCATTTAATGCATATGTTAATCTCTTTTTAGTTATGGTGAGAGTAGAAAGGAACATGTGCAAGAATGGGCCTTTTTTCTGATGAAAATATGCACCCATTGTATTATTTTTGGGGTTGTGAGGGCTCAGTGGTTCAGTGGTAGAACATGTGCTCAGGGAATGATGAGCCAAAAGTTGCAGGTTTGAACCCACCACAGGGTGTCGGGAAGGGCATCTTTCCTTGATTCCCCATGCTTTGTTTAAGTCAGTTTCCACCCCCACAACATGGGGACTGATCGCAACATGTTAAAAGGAACCTCTCATATTATTTGAGGCAGTGGTAGCTCACTGGTAGAGTGCATACTTCTATGGCAGGTGTTGTGGGTTTGATCCTACCATGGGGCATCCAGTCTTAATTCCCCACGCTAGTTAAATGTGAGGCATATGGTGTTAAAGTGCTTTGAGTGGTTGCTAGACTAAAAAAGTGCTATATCATAATGACCCCGTTTACAATTTATACTTCACGAGTCCAGCGACCTACTATTCAAATAACTACCGAAAATATATTTTGCTGCAAGGCCTAAGATTTTGCCTTACTTTATGCATTTGAAATAGAATTATTATGTGGCAACTCTCAATCAATATTATAGCATCCACCCCTCCATCCATCGTCAACCGCTTATCCGAAATCGGGTCGGGGGGAATATTATAGTAAGTAAGCAATATTTCATTTCAAATGAGAGTAAATAAACACAATAAGATAGCTGAAAATAAAGAGGTGGCATGGCTCAGTGGGTAGCCTGGCAATCGGAAGGTTGCAGGTTCAAGCCTTGCACCTGCAGAAAAGCATGTCGAAGGGTCCTTGAGCAAGACAATGTTCCCCTAATTAGTCTGAACTGTGACGGACTGGCGACCCTTCAAGGGTGTGTCCCTGCCTTTCGCCCAATGGGCTCTGAGATGGACTCCAGTTCCCCTGCGACCCGACTTCGGATAAGCGGTTGACAATGGTTGGATGGATGGAAATGAAAATTAAACAAGACACAGAGAGAGAAAAACAGACCAAGCTAAAAACTAACCACAACATAAAAAGTTTGCTTTAAAAGGTGGGTTTTTAGAAGCTACCTAAAACGTTCGAAAGATTCCGCAAATCTAATGGATTGGGATAGATTATTACAGAGATTCGGGGCTATGATAGCAAAGGCATGGTCACCCTTTGTTTAGCAGTTGGAGTGAGGGATAGATAAAAGGCCAGGGTTATTAAAAGACCATTGATATTGTTGACGCAGAAAGAAAAGAAATCGTCACAGTCATTTGCAGAAGACACAGAAACTGCCTTCTGAGCTCAGACACACTCCCTCTGTAGCGTCCTTAAAATTTCTTCTTAACACTTAAGATAATAGATGTAATCGACTCAATGACAGCATCTATCCTTCTCCATGTATTTCCCAAAACCTTAATTGTGGCTGTTAGACACTTATGATTACATAAAACATGTGTCCAAACCTTGTAGATTATTAACCTTGTAGAAATTATTGAAGCATATGGGAACTCTGTTTTCAGCTGCAGAACAGATTGATACAATGTAACACATGGTGACATGACGTAAAGTGTCATACAAATCCAGTCATATTGGAGAAGTTGTTATTAGATAAAGCCAGCTTTATGTGTATAACATTTTTTTTCAAATACCTAATATTATGCTTTACTAAACAGAAGCATTATAAAAAGACAGTACAACATAAAAATCACCAGGAAAGTGAGGAAAACAGTAAAGCAGTAAATACACAGTAACTGGGCAGACTGATAGACCAGTAAACATAGATATGTGTTCCCACTAAGTAAATAGAATTCCTGGACCATCAACCTCATCTGAGCTCTTTAGAACTGTAAGCATGTCTGATTTTCCTCTAAAGCAGATCTTGGATTGAAAGTTGATCCCAAGTCCAGTGCTGGAGATGAATACATACCGATTGTAAAAATCTCTGTGTTTGTTATTAATGATAAATTGTCAATCTAATGAGTTTCAGCAGTGGCGTGGCTTACAGGTGGGAGAGCCATGTCCCCTAACAACATGACAGTCTGGATGTGCCCACACTCAAAGCAATTTCATTAAAAGTCAAATCAGGGTGTGAGTCAGTTCATTGAGGCACCCTGAAGGAAAGAACATAGCTGCCTGGGTGAAGCTGCAGTATTTAATGGCCAACAAGAGAAAACCGTGGCTCAGCCAAGCAGCCTCCAGCTGTGAATACACAACAAAACAACACCATTTGCTGCCACAGGGGAAATTAAATGTTCAAGGTCAGTGCAAAACATTCTCAACACATTAATGAATATGACTATGGGCACCGTTGACTAACAGCCAAGAAGGAAATCTAGCAATGGCAGCACATCAAATTAAGTGGTCAACATGATCAGCAATGGAGAGCGTGAAAAAAACCCATTTTAATCTGTCAAAATTTAATAAGGTTTCTTGTGTAAGTCTCCAGATTCATAAAGATTCATGAAAAAAATTGCAATGTGACTTGAGAGTACCTATCAACCAACAATGTCATTAGTGATTGGCTGGCGAGCCTTAGGATGATCCTTGTTGGTTCAAGTTTTCGGCTTATGAAATGTTTGTGATGTTTGACACACCATCCTACTTTAAGGAAAAAAACGTGCTTTATTTGAAATTCTATTCTTACAGTTACATTTGTTCTCCGCGTTTAAGACATCATATTGCATAGGAGGAGTGAGCAGCTGCAGTGCCTGGGGACCAACTCCAGTTCTTCTTCTTATTGCCATGGTCAGGGGCACAGGCGGGAGGAAACCCATGCAGACATGGGAGAACATGCAAACCAAACGGACAGGACCTAGGACGGGATTCGAACCCGGGACCTTCTTGCTATGAGGTAACAGTCATAACCGCTGTTTCGCCATGCCACCCTTGACAAATGTTCAGGGATTAATCTATGCTATGTTGTCATTCTAAGAATAGGGTGGGCTTTCCAGGGGGCTCTAGGTGATAAGGAGTGTAGCAAGCAGATCAGGGGTCAATGGACATTGATCCTCCGTGTTATTCTGGTCTATTGACCTCTAACCTTTGCTGTTGTTGACCAAATATTACATATGTATAAATATTACAATTTAATTTAGCAGGTACTTTTATCCAAAGCAACGTACATTTGAGAGTTAGTACGACACAAGCGAGGATTCATAAAAAAACGTATGTTCTCCACCTCTCTTCATTCTAAATCTCATTTAGTATCATCATTCTCTCCTCTTCTCTTGATTGTTCTACATTGTTGTTTAACAGACAACGCACTTGCTGCTGCTGCTGCTACTGATGATGATGATGATGATGATGATGGTGATGAAGCACTACTGAACTTGTGGCAGCTGAAACAGGGACTGTCGACATTCCAGCTACATTTTACAAGAACCCCAAACCTCAT
>OMLC01097889.1:0-12050 GCA_900302585.1 Regalecus glesne
CATTCGTTAGCTCTGCTAGCGGTGTTGTGGTGTCAAACTGCCGGTGTTGTGGAGATATGTGTTACCTATCAAGATGTGCTACTCAGTGGCTCTGCGCATGGTTGGGCATATTTCGACAAGACACCATAAATCGTCAAAACACCGGAATCAGACAGTGGGGAGTTGGACAGAAACATCTATGTGAATTATTAGCCTGCAAATTTGAAAGCATTAGTCGTAGAAAAAGACATTGGAACGTTCTTAAAACTATCATTACAAAAGAGGGGCCACCATGTGTGTGTGTGTGTGTGTGTGTGTGTGTGTGTGTAAAATCCATGTCTTACCTGTAATACCCGTCTTCATATGTGACTTAGTGATTTAGTTTGATCCTTGATGGTAAGGAATACATAGGAATGGATGATCAGTTCTAACTTCCAAAGCTGCTGCCTTCTGTTACTTTGACCTCTGTTGTCTTTCAAGGTTATGATGGCAGACTGTAAAGATGTCCTCCAGACACGTGGTTCATGTGTGTGTCTAGCCTGTCTGTCTGTAGTCTCCATGTACTATTTGTAGAGGACCAAACTAGATATTCTTGCCATGTTTATCTGCTGGTGTTGTATAACAGACAGGCAGACGGATGAATTTCATATTTCTCAACACACACACACACACACACACACATGCGTGCGTACACACACTCCTGAGGTAGAACAGTGAATTGAGACAATAGGGACAAGTTCCTCTTCGCGCAGTATGAATGAGACGACACGGTGTGTTGGGTTTAAGTGTTGGAACAGAAGTGGTTGTTCCAGTCCGTACGTTCAGACCGTGAATGGGCGAGCAGTGTGAGTTCTGGCCATCTGAGAGGCAGGTTATAACTACAGCATTCAGGGAGCTCACTCTTTGGCTCTTAGGTGGTAACGGGCCCGTTGTGTGGAAAGCGTGAAATGTTGCCTTCTCTTGGCTACAAGCCTCCCAGTTGTACTGCAACCCTCTCACAGAGAATATATTGTGTCTTTATATTTCCTCCCAACTTTCCCCCCTTTTCTCTTAGTGTCTCCTTGGCACTCTCACCTTCAGACCGTGTCCTCACAGCTGGTTTTAGCTCCTCAGAGGACAACCATAGCCGGCGCTGGAAGAAAGCGCCGTGTTGCTTTTCTGAGATCCCAATTCCACAGGATGTGATGAGTCACAGAATGAGGCATGGCAAATGTGGCAAGCGTCAAAGCCACCACTATTTACACTCCAGGATGGGATCCGGAGAAAGGAAACCTCTCGCCAAACAAAGAAGGCCCTCATCGGGATGTCATTTTCATCTGGCTCTCAATGTGTCATCCTCTTCTAAAGCCCCCATCCCCCACTCACACACTGTGCCATGTCGGCCGTCTCGGGGCTGGCCCCGTAGCAGTTTTACAGTGGAGAAAGTTACCCGTTGTGAATGAAGGCTGGCCATCTTGGGTCATTCAGTAAGAAGGAGCTAAGGACAGCTGATGAAGTGCCAAACCATGAAGTTGTCAGCGCTGGCTGACTTATAGCAGCATCAAAAGTTTGGGCTCGAGGTAGCCTGGTGCATGTCACAAAACCACAGCATCCCTGGTCTGACTCCAGCCAGTGATCTCTGTTGTATGTCAAACCAGTCTCTCCCTTGTGCCATCAAGGCAAAACATTGCCAAAAGGGTACATTTGGACTGTGATCTCGAGATCTGGCCGATGATGGTAAAACCTATGGCTAACATGACGTCATGGGGAGTGACAATAGGGACATGGTAGAAAAGGACGAGATCCTTGTGTGTCTGCTCATGTCGAACACGCACAAGTCTTCTTCTTCTTCTTCTTCAGGCAAAAACTTGCTGTCGTCAATGCAGCTGCATGGCTTTTTAGTTGGTTTTTGCTATGTAAGCTCATTTTGAATGTTTTGTTAGATGTTGCAGTCAAAGGGCGCCGTCAGCTGTAGGTTTTAGCCTCATTCAAGCAAGAGCACAACGTGACCGTGGTCTCAGTTAAACTCGTACAGCACCGGGGGGGGGGAGGCCACATTTTTGGCTTTTCCCCCCATCATACAATGCGACAGACAATCACTGCTCGAGACATCCGTGGCTGTACAGTCTATGGGGCCCTCTGTTAAAATGTTTCCGTCTTATCCCGAGGTTTAAATGAATGTGGAAAGCACGTCATTCCTGAGGTCTGTTTAGATTTAGTAGGGATTACAGCTACTCAGGGAGGGAGGAGGCAGGGGGTGAAATGACGGGGAGGGAGACTCGGGATACTTTATTGATTTTTGCCACCCCGTGCAGTTCATCCTCCTCTCCATCTTGATGACTTTGCATTTGGTTGTTGTTGTCCTGTCTCGGTCTCATAAAGCCACAGAATTACTTTGCATGGGATCATAACGGGATGAACCGTTCAATCCATTTTCTCCCTTGGCCCCCGTGCACCCGTTTACAGTCGGAAGCAGCCTGGTTATGAGCATGCCCATCCATCCTCTCTCCCTGTCAGGCCTGAAGCAAAGCAGAGGTCCAGCAGTCAGTGGCTGTTACTACACATGCCTGACTTGGTTACCCCGGGACGTGAAGCTCAGGCTTCCATGCTGTCTGTCAGTCGAGAGCCAACCCAGCACAGCCATTAAGTGAGATGTTGCAGGAGTGCAATGACAAAACTTTCCGGCTTCCCTTTCGCCTCCCCCTCTACAAAAAGTCTGCTACTCCCCTGGGAAGAATGACCCCCCCCAAACACACACACACACACACACACACACACACACCTTAGACCAGTGTTCTGTCTCTCGCCCCACCATTGTTTCCCTTCAGCCTCGACTGCACTTCCCTCATCCGAGGCACCCTCATCTCACCATTTCTGCTCCCCTTTCCTTGCTTCGCAGCCCATGAGCACCTCCATCCCCGACCCTGGCTCTCTGAGAGCACTCGGGGTGAATAACGGCGGTTGATGCCATGCGCCTGGGTGGACATTGGAGTGTTTAGCGTCTCTGTGAGTGTTTGGGTGTGTGCACTGATCCGAGTGTGTCACAACATCTAAAAGGAGAACTTTGTTAAGGTGGAGCCTTATGGAAATTGGTTGTAACGCTCCTTTAATAAGCCCACTATTGGGAAATGGAAACAGGCAGGAGTACTCTTCAGTTCCTCTTTCAGTGCTTTCTGTGTTAGCCAGTTGCTAAGTGGAACAGAAAGGGTGTTTTCATGCCGCGGTCACCAAAATGCCCGTTCCTCCGCGTTCCATCTTTAGACGGTCCAGGGCGGAGGATGACCAGTATCAAATTATTTCCACACACACACACCAGAGGAATGACTCAAGTACGGGTTTGAGTTATCTGGTCAAGCACACAACACAAACTCTTCTATGTGGCTTCTCTCTCCGTCTTTTTCAGATCGTTGAGGATGGACATGCCATCTGTCTGCCTGGCTTTCTTGTTGGTGCTCTCAGCACACACACACACACACACAGGGTACTTGTTGAAAGCTAGCACATGGAGCTAGGCCTTAGACTTGGCCATGCTCTGTGGAACATCGACCAGGCAACCGTCAGCCTGTTGCAAACCTCTCCGACCATGAATGAGTGTACAGTTAGTCAGCCGCCGGTCCGGTTGGGTCATCACAGGCTACCAAATCTTAGTTTTCCAGTCCCGTCACGCTTTGTTGCTCTGGGCACAGAAGGGATGGTTATACAACTGGTTGCCATGGAAACCTGCCTCCCCCCCATCTTCAATTTTTAAACATGAGCTCACTCTCCTCAATGGGGCAGGGGACAAGTTGGTGTTGTTGAAGGAGCAGCGGCGTGTGCCGGCGTCCCTAAAGGTTAGAAAAGCTATTTCCTCCAGAACATTGGTAACCATTGAAGACACGCACCCCGACTGACTGACTGACTGGAGCGCCTGTGGTTTTTACCCTGGCAGCACTCCGCATGGTCTAGTCAAGGGGGACGTGTCACTGGAAAAAGAGGTGAATGTTTGTCTGGACGCATGTTTTCCCCCAGCCCACGACGGGCTGCTTTGTTGTTGTCTGCCAGAGCGTGGGCCTTGTGTGTGTGTGTGTGTGTGTGTGTTGGTGTGTGTGTGTGTGTGTGTGTGTGTGTGTGTGTTGGTGTGTTTGTGTGTGTGTGTGTGTGTGTTGGTGTGTTTGTATGTCCAGCCAATGATCACATTGTGAATCAATGAGACCTCAGTTTAACACCCAGGCCTTGAAGTCTCTGGGGGATGTGTCTGTCAAAGTGGTCCTGTAGAGACAGTGACACATCAGCAACAGCACAACACAGACACAACACATCAGTCTTGTTGTGGTCCTGCTGAAAGACCGCTGTACTTGCAGGTCTAGTCGCTGAGGCGGTCGACCCACATGGGCTCCTGTGTAAATGATCCCCCTCGGTGTAGCTTAGAGCTCCCAGCCATTTCTGTCTGAAGTGCTGAATCACTGATTGCTTTGGCCTATTAGGGGGTTTGGTGCTTTTGGCTACGATTAAGGGTTTTGTCAACATGTCGAGCCTCAGCAGCTGTGGTTTTAAGACATGCTTTGGTGTGTCCCACAACCCCAGAATGCAACAGTGGCCCTCTCCCCTCCAGAGACACAAAGTCGCAACCAAAACCCCAAAATGGCTGCCTGTGAGGCCCAGTGGCTGGCCTACCCCAGCATTAATACAGAGTCAAACCTCACTGAGCGCCGCTGAGGAATAACTGCCTTTAAACAGCTCTAGTAAGGCTCCTTGAGTTTTGTTTTTATTTTGGTCTCGATGCAGCACTAAGCTATGTGAACGGCGCTCGCAAGACCGAGAAGAGTCTGTTATGATGACCCTGAGTGCTGGAAAGCCCAGGACGATATCTTGTATTCCTCACCTGCCAGTAGTCCTACGATCAATCCCCTCGTGTACACGGTCATTATGGTGACTATTATGAAGAGCAACGGGCATCTATATCGTCAAATGAATATCTGAGAGCTAATTGTATGACAACTTAACTCCACTGCTTGAGCCATAGCCAGGCTCCACATTTAGACTAATGGAATTATATTGATTTGTGTGCTGTTGGTCACCCCCCCTCACTTTGTCTCTCTCTTTCTCTCTCTCCCCCCCCTCCCTCCTCTCTCTGCTCAACAGAGGCTGGATGTGCTGACCAGCATCTATTCGATGTCGCCCCCTGAGGGTGTTGTGTGGGATGGCAGCAATGGTGTTAGCGGTGGAGAGGTGCTGACCTGTGTCTACATGCCAGACGGTGTGACGGTCCAAGTTCCTGTCAGAGAAGATCACACCGTCGCTGACCTTTTCTCCTCCGCCTGCAAGGTAGAGAAAGAATGAAAGAAAGATGGCTACTTTATTCAGACATTGCAGTACAGGTTACAGTGGAAAAGTGAGAAGCTTGTATGTGGATGCAGACATATTGCTGTCAGAGAAATAACCCCAAAAAATATATTTTATTTTGGCTCATCTGTTGGAACAAACAGTATATTCCTCTCAGTTTAGCTACTGATGCTCTGTGCACTACACACACTGTCAACGGAAGAACAATCTCAGTGTTGTTGGTGTGGGATCGTTGTTTTGCTGTTATTTAATTCATTCAACAACTGTTCATGCTGCAAACAGTTTTTAATGATTTTTGTTTGTTTTCATGCAAATGTCCCCAGTAATTGCTTTATTCATGGGTTGCTGTATATTAAGAAATAATTTGCTTTCCCCCCATGGATATATACGTATCAGTCATTTTGTAGGCTCATCACATTCATATGAATGAATACATGCTCCTCTGGCTTGTGTTATCCAATGAGATCTGTTTAACGGTTTGCCATTGTTTGAGGATCAGTCACCATCTTAAGTGCTATACACAAATCTTGTCATCTTAAACCCTGAGGGCTTGTAATGGCTTGCCCCTCCATTCACTCACCTAACCCCACCCTGCACTGAAGGCGGGGCTGCAGGTAGACTGACAGGCAGTGCAAACACACCTACTCCCTTCGGGTAACCACAAAACCAAGCTGCTTTGTTTGCTGTCAATTGTCACATCATCTGACGTTGACAGGTGGCTCACATTGTCAGCACCTGTTTTCATGTAGTAGCTGATGGGCTTGGCTTCTGTGCATGAAATATGGGGGTTTTGTGCCTGTGGACTGTTGACATTTTGGGTTTTTGGTTCTTTGGAATAGGTGAAGCTCCTGAATCCAAGCCTGCACTGCCTCCGACTGCATAGGCGTGTTGGACAGGACATAGAGATCCGATACCTGGCACCGTGTGAGCTCCTCCAGGACATGGTAAGAAGAAAAGTCTACACACAGACACACACACACATGTTTGTGGGTGTGTGCGTGTGCGTGTATCATTTTTTTTCTGTGTTTTTTTGCATATTTCTGTGTCGGTTCTAACAGCCTCAGTTACTTATTTCACTTTTCTCTGCAGATGCATGATCAGTTTGAGGTGTACCCAATGAATGTCTTCACTATGCTAATGAGCAGACCCAGTGGAACTGGGGACTTTGGTGAGTAAGAATGACAATTTTTGTGAGCTCAATTTCATGCTCATATGTGAATACTAAAATGGCCCCTAGTTATCTGTTATTGTGTAATTGTCAGTCTCTGTATGTCTCTAAATTATGAATTTTGCCCTGTTTTTCTTTCTTTCTCTTTGTACATCTTCATCCCTTCTTCCCCGTTCTGGCACCCACCCCTCCACCACCAGGCTTTGCAGTTACCGGGCACATAGATGTTCAGAAGAACAGCAGGATCTTTGTCAGTGAGGTGCTCCCTGATGGAATAGCTTTCCATGAAGGTACCAGTCTAGCTCAGGAATGACATAAATGACAGCATGTAAAAATTGACACCAGATATGAGCTCTGTTGTGGATTATTCTTCATTAAAACTCATCTTTTTTGTCGAGATTAAAGATGTTGATTGTCACTCCAGTTGTACAAGTACACTCTTGTGAAATTATTTGCATGGGAGGCTCCATTACAGAAGCTTTGTGTGTGTATGTGTCCTCAGGTCTGCGGCCGGGTGATGAGATCCTGGTGCTGAATGGCCAGTGTGTGTCAGGTCTGGACCTGGCACTGATCCAGACGCTATTTGCGGAACACACCCTTCACTTGAGTCTGAGACGAGAAGGGCCCCTGTCTCCAGCGCTGGCATCCCAACGCCTCGTTCCAGCTCCCAGACACAGCACGCACCACCGCACCAAGTCCTCCTCAGGTGGATATACAACTTCTGTTATGCACAGACACAGTCATCAGTACGCTAGGACATGGAGCCGTACATGACAGCCATTTAAAAAAAACAAGAAACACTCCTATGCTATTTTGGTACACACACCCCTCATACAAACCACATGAGAGTGTGCAGACCATGTAACTTGTGGACCTGCGTGTATGCTGACTTGTATATTTTCACTGCCTGTCATAGAGACTACAGCTAGATCTCTCAAGCACGACATGTAAATCCACATGAAGTTTATTTAGCTTGCAAGCTTCACGTGACCTCTCCGGGCTTGGTTATTGTTTCTCCAGTGCTCACTGGTTGAACCAGATTACTCGCTGTACTGAAAAACATCTAAGCGCATGTCATCCTGTTGGATTATTACAAATCACTGCCAGGGTTGCATATTAAATTATGTTATTAGTCAGCCAACTCTGTTTGCTGAGAACTCTGATGGTTCACATCTCGTACCTAGTTCGCTACCAAACTTACCTGCTACAGAGAGGTCAAGCAGGAGAGCTGCACCTCCATCCACAGTGCAAACTTACTGACCCCCTATGAGGCTTAAATTAACGATGGCCAAAACAACAGAAAGTTACTGAGACATGTCACACCTCTGTAGCTCCTCAGGGGCTTTGGTCGACCAGAGATGACTCATTAGTGGTGTGATTGTATGGTTCCCTTGTCAGCCCGTTTAAAGCTCAACGTGAAGACATGATGTCAAGAACCCAACGCTGAGGTCATCCGTGTAGCTGGACGAACACAGCTGATGCCTGACTAATTTGAGAATCTCATTAGGTTGGTCAGGGCATCGTGAAAATGAGGGAAATGCTGCCCAACAAGCCAGGGTTTGTAGTAGTAGTTTCATTTCTTCACGTTTGAGAGCGAGAGCCAAGGTCATCTGAAAACTGTTAATTCACATTCTCCCTCTTGGGCTGCTAAACCTTCTCAGATTGAAAGTTTTAATGCTTTTTAACGTTATAAGAGGCCGGAATGAAGTAAAGTGAAAGTTATTTGTCATTGACAGTCACTCATTAGCCTCATTATTTCCTTCACCAGCACCTCAGGTAGCACCATGAAACTAATGGCCTCAGTTGCATTTCCCCTTGCTTCCTCTAGAGGGTGTATGTTCCCATGAAGGCAGATTAAGAGGCAGGGATATGATAACCGACTGTCCTCTCCAGACCTTCATCATATCATTATTTTCATACAGTATTGTTTAGATGACACAAAAAAGGATGACCTAGTTGATCTGGATACACACAGTATGTTATGAGAGAAACGTTTCATCACTCATACAGGTGACATCTTTAGTCTGAGTTTACTATAGGCATCCCCCTCCTCATTAGCAATACATTTGGATGATGGTTTCATGGCGATGGTTTCATAAGAATTCACTTGAACTGGTGCACTCACCTTAATTTAAACACCAGAAATATAAATGCAGATGATTGGGAATCTTTTTTCCTTCTAAGAATAACCAGTGGCCCGACACTAGGTTGACCACAGTCACTAGTGGACAAGATGCAGTTCAACTCTACAGAAGCACCAGAAGTCTTCCTTTGTCTCCTGTTGTTATTTGCCCGTCTCCCAGTCAACAATCACCAGTAAATAGTTTCAACATGCCAACTGCAAGGTGGTTGTTCTCGGGACCTTGAGTCTAATGAGATGTTGGGAAGATCAGGGGGATGTTCTCATCACTCCCATTTTTTCCAATCAGCTCTTTCCTCTTTAAGTCAGGATTGCACATTAGAAGCTGTGCACATCACTAAGGAGGGTGGAAAAACAACAGAGGGCGTCTGGGACAAAGGAAAAAGATTTAACAGGGCTTCTTTTATTTACATTGCCCCGTAGAACATTTGTTTTAAGAGGAATGACGTTATGCCATGGCTGTTTTTAGAAAACAGACCAGTTCCCAGCGACTGATGGGCGCCCGTCATTGCTTGAGCTTTAACTAGCTGGTATTGTTTGTATTTCGTGGCCTGTAGAAGAATGTGTGGTAGCAGATATTGTTCCCATTCAGATGTAGGGATGAGAAGTGGGACCATAACAACACACGCTAAATCCAATCTTGACTGTCTCCCCTCTCCTAAGCAGATGTCTACACAGAGGCTGATGGTGGGGAGTCCCTGGGCCTAAGGCAGGATGATGGTCACTCCCACCATCTACACAGGCCTGTTCAACACAGTAAGGTAGGAAGTCTGTGTGTATTTATGTATGCATGCATGTTTGTATTCTCTGTGTGTGAATCTGCAACGTGAAGGTGATTTGAAGCACTTCTCAGTCTAGATGCGTCCATGTGTGGCCGTACTTATGTGTTTGTAATGGTTCTTCGTGGCAACTGCTGGAGAGTGCTGTCAGAGGCTAGCTTGGCAACGGTTCGTAGCATTATCATAATTAGAGTACTCCAGCCCAGCCATGAGCGTAAACACAGGTTTTTACTGTCACTTAAACAGCTACACACTGAGAGAAAAGGCTGTACAGGGCCTTCAATCTGACTGCACCCGCACGTTCCCACACACGTGTGCACACACACCCACACACACTCAGCCACAGATGAACAATATTCTCAGTTGGAACAATTGACATGGTCTGTGACATTACACTCCAGTCATCTTCATCCTCTCTCCGCTGAACTTGTCCGTCGTGACATTAGAAAAGAGTGTGAATCCTTTGAAGTCACATAAGCGGCCATTTTATTTGGAAGGCGTTTACAGTTAAACACCGGTTCTCTGGTCTAATTTACGTGGTCAAACTGATGGAGCCAATGTGGGGAAAGTGTATCTTGCCCTTTTTGTTTAGTTTTGCATTTGTTTTTCCCTTCACTTCAACTTTTCAGAAAGAGCTGCTCTTGTCCCTTGTGAATTTGGCTGTTTAACACAACCTATTTATATTCCTTGGATAGTTCTGCATGTGCCATTTGAATATGTAAATAATAACCACATTGAAGCCATTAATTGAGTGTTGATATACTGGTGGGCATCACGCCTCCGCATTATGGTACTGTTATAGGACATAGTCTGTGATGGTTTTTTTCTTTTTCATGGGGCACAATAATGAATAAATGTGGTCACCATGAGAGGCCATGTGTTTATAATGTAGACATGGAAGAGGAGTGGCATGGTGTTTGCTCTCATGCCTTCATATCCACTTATGTCATTCACACATTGTGCCACATCTTTTTCATGCATTGTTTGTCCAACATCCATCCATCCATTGTCAACCACTTATCCGATGTCGGGTCTTGGGGGAACTGGAGCCTATCTCAGTTCTCATTGGGTGAGAGGCAGGGATACTGCCCTTGAAGGGTCGCCAGTCCATCACAGGGTAGAGCAATTAGGGGAACCGTGTCTTGCTCAAGGACACTTCGACACGCTTCTCTCCACGTGTGGGGCTTGAACCTGCAACCTTCTGATTGCCAGATGACCGCTCTACCCACTGAGCCATGCTGCCCCATTGTTGGTCAATGTGAGGATTGCTTTGATGGACTTTGCTTGTCTGCTTCTTCAGCGAGACTCGTAAGAAACAGCAAAAAGTGCCATGTCTACATGGTTATTTCCTTTGTTGGTGGACTCGGGTGGTAGTATTGGTGTGGAGTATGTGACCTGAGGTCAGCCAGGAGGTGGATTACAGAAGACAAGTCCCTCTGCTCCCCTCTGTTCACTATCCATGACTTTGTCTCTGGCTCTCTCTCTCTCTCCCCCTTTCTGTTAGTCTAGCAACGTTAGTCAATCCCACTGCACTGGGATCTGCACTGCACCACTGCTGCTCAGCGCTCTGCTCTGGGCTCAGCGTTTATCTTCCACCGAGGTAACAGGAGCTGCGTGATGGGATGGTAGACAGACAGGACATTGTGTATGTATGCGTGTGTCTCGGCGGTGGCGATCATGGATATGCGTAGTGCTAGTGCATGATGGAAATTCAGAGGGGAAAAAATTACATTCAAAGCTTTTTTTTCTGAAAAGGCTCTTCTTCCATCGCCGCTCCCCACCAGACAGGAGCAGGTAGTGTGAATGCAGTAAAACAACATGGCGTGAGACACTGGAAGCCAGAGAATGTGATGGCTGTTGGTGCAGAGCATTGGTTGTAATCCCTTCGCAGCCAATGTGTTGTTCCTTGGGGTGGAATAAAAAAAACAGCAGGTGGGGAATCAGTCATGTATCAGTGTGAGCACACACCTAAACCCAAGCATGCCCACAGTGTTATGAATGCCAGTGGAGATTGATGGGTGAGGAAAGACCCATTTCCATCCTTTTGTCACACCTTGTAGTCGTCCGCTTGGCCGGACTCTGCCCACCTTTTGATTAATTGGTCCATTGCATTCCAATTTGTGGTTATTACACCGGGGAGCTGTGTGTGTGTGTGTGTGAGCGTGCGTGTGTGCGTGTGTGGGGGGGTGGGCAGTGTTTGCTTGGGGGAAGCACTTACTCAGCAAACTCGGCAGGGCCTTTGGAACAGTGAATGTGAGATCCCAGAGCTGTGTGGTACTTATTGATGTTTTGCAATACAGCACTATAGTGTTTAGTTTAATCTGATGTTATTTTCCCATTAAGGGCTTAAAGGATTAATTGTTGATGTCAGCTGTATTGGCCCCAAGCAAATCCATTGAGACACTCTGGTTTAAATTGACATTGTTGTAGTGTTGGGTTAGAATACAGACATGGCTTTAATGCATGCACCAGAGTCATTACCATCTCTGCTCAAACCCTTAACCAGTTTGGGACCTGAGGGCTCTGTTGGGCATTGACAGACCCATTTGCTGTTCATACAGCCTCACAAATGTATCTGAACACGTACAGCACACCAGTCCCTCCCTTTAAAAACAGATTTGAGGACACAGGAGATAATCTAGCATATCCTGGATCCACCACATGGCACCAGTACAATCTGAGG
>OMLC01097890.1:0-35629 GCA_900302585.1 Regalecus glesne
ACAGGAAGGAGGAGGTGGTAGCATGTGTCTCCTCCAAGTCACATGACCACTAGCCCTCACTAGTCCACACATCATGGTCTGGTGGGGAAAGCACAGTGCTTGGCCGTCAGAGGAGAATGAAGCAGAGTACTTTCCCTTCACTTAACCAAGAGGCCTGGACGACCCAGAGGGGGACACTAGTGAACCCAGAATACTTTATCCAACCTAACCCTTATACCCATGTGAGGCTTAGCCAATTATGACCCACTAACTATGGACCTCTGGCCGTGGTTGGAAACGGTGCAGCTGGGATTCAAACACACAGCTGCATGACACAGAGATGTACTGAACATAGGTGTCTTACCCCCCTACACCACCGGAGGCCAGAACTGCTTTTCTATCGTGTTTTGTTCAAGAGAGATTTATCACTTTAGCACTCAAGGATGTGAAGGACAATGATGCTGAAGTGAGGTGAAGGGAGCTGCAGGCGTTCAAGAGGAGAGGCTTGGAGCAGGATGTTCTTTAGAAACTCTGGGACACATTGTGCCATGGAAACAGCCGCTGTTACAACACAAACCATCGAGGAGAGTCAGATATCAGCTGTGCCTCACAAGACTGGCGAGGCAGACAAAGAACAAAATTCAGATCAAGGGATTAGTCACGGCTGCAGGTGAGTGTGAGGAAGATGATGAATTGGAAGACAAATGAAGTGGACTTGATGGACTACATTAATGAAAGACGGGGGGAGGTTCTGGATCTATTCACTATTGTCTCTGGGCGCGGCCTGATGGCACCCACGGCCTGTCAGGCCATGCTTATCTGAGCAGAGCAAACCCATGGTCACACAGGATGAATGGACCCCGGATGGGATTGATGACTGTAAGTCACAGGGCACTTTACTGAAGCCATGGTGGCTCCAGACCGCTGTGAGAATCCTCCAACACCATGACTCCTGCAGCTGTGGTGCACACACTCAGTCAATTATCATATAAAGTGCTTTTGTGAGAAAGTTATGAAGACTGCTATTGAAGACCACCACATTCTATTTATCACAGAAAACACACACACATGCACACACACACACACACGTAAAACAGCACTCAAACACATTTATCTTCACAATGGACCCAAATAATGGCTTTGACTTCCTTGTACAGGTTGTCCTGTTTATCTTTTGAGGTAGGGGAGATGTTTACGAGTCTCGCTCATCCTGTGAGAACCCATCGATGGGAACGAGCAAGGCTTTCAGCCACTCCGGCTGTCTATTGTCAAGGTGAGGCTGTGATTGTGGCAGCATCAAAGAGCCTGGAGACAGACTCCGTTGTTATGCAGACTATGTCGTGATGACGGTGTGCACTCATGTGGCACAGCGGGCTAATGCGCTTATGTTCCGATGCTGAGGTTCACAATATTTGGATCCCGGTATTGTCTGTGGCTCAGCTGGGTGTCACAATGTGTACCGGAGACATTAAGCAGGCAGCCGCGTGTATGCAGGCGTCCCGCCTAGGCAATCACAACAGTGGGTGATCTCCATGATTGGTCCTGTATGGCTGAAGATGGGCTTAATCAGTGAGATCACTGGGTGTAGCCATGGGTCGGGGGGAAACCCTTCAGGCACAAGGTGCTCCGTGACACACGGTTGCTTAAGATGAGTGTGGCGTGTAAGTAATGGCAGCACATGTCGGCACTGCCGGGAAAGTCAGGCAACGTCATGCGTGTCCTCAGAGGAGAAACGGCCCATAGAAGGGCAGTTATTTGATCCAAGGTAGACCACCGGGGCACCGAGGAACTCGTACACGGGGGCGTACTGGGAGAGGACTTGTTAGCAGGGGCTGGTCTGAAGGGTGCACGAGGGGTCGGCGAGGGTTGGCTATAGGCCGCGGTGGCTCAGCAGTGGATCACGTGCCGGCAAGTCAGGCATCGCGGGTTCAATCCCTCCATGGGGTGTCAGGTAAGGCCATCCAGCCTTCATCCACCATGCTTGGTAAATGAAGGACGTAAGCTTTGAGGGGTCAACAGACTCGAAAAGTGCTGTATGAGGATTCGTCAATTTACTGTGACGTGCGTGTCAAAAACATGATCATTTGTATCAAACTTGGCGTCATGTTTGACAGTGAATAACATTCAGAAGTGGTTAGTGGCACTTCTTCCATTATGTTGCACAGATAATAAAACAGCATAATTTTACGTCCATATTAATTCTTACTTCCTGGAAATGAATGAAGAATTGTCCTAAAATGAATACTTACATAACATTGCCTACATAAGAATTAATATATTTGACTCGGGGACTGAGGCTTTTAGGTACGGGGGCAGTGAGAGAATAGTGGCAATGTGTCTGTGGATTCAAATCCACCGCAGGGCATCTGGCCTGAATCTCTCACACTCCATCCTCATCCATATCAACCCCCACAATGTGGGGACTCATGGTGAATGTAAAACGAACATCTCAACAAGGTCACCACAGTGGATTCTATCGTTTCCATCGGTACCGTGTATAGAGGCCTCCTCTAGTCCGGTACAGTGTTGTCAATCTGCACACTGGCACATTTGGCAAAATTTTACATTGGATGCCCTTTCTGACAACAACTAACTCTATGGATGGGGCCACAGGTGAAGCGCTGGATGCCAACACAGCATCAATGGACTTGCGCCCATGGCTGTTGCCAGGGGCCTCTCACTAAATGGCATTTTACGCATGTCCAAGCGAGCCAAATAAGATGAGCCAAAGTTTATCATCTTTCAACAGGACAGAACATAATCAAAGACCACAAAACAAACCGCTTTAGATTGTTTCTGATGGTCTGCCGCTTTTTGATTAGCCAGCCAAAAAAAGGGCCTGACTTGACTTTCAATGCCTTTCCCGAGGAGATCCTTCTTCTTTGTAGCTTCGACATGAATCCCATCAGCATCAAGAGTGAGCAGGTCGTCCCTCTATGTTGGCACCAGCATGAAAGCCTGCAAATGAGCTTGTGAGAGTTTGCCTCTGGGCCTGATTTTTTATCAACTTGAGGGTTTAAAAATGTAGGTTCACAGGTGACCTGAGTGATAGACGGGGTAAGCGGAAACGTACATGCCAGACCGAGGAGATGATGGGCACCCGTCAGCACATTGCACCGCCTGAGAAGTTGGTAGAAACACAGTGGGCAGTAGGGATGCAGTTCAGGATACAATGACAAAATAAACTTGTCCTGTCCTTTGCAGGGGGGACGGTTTTCACAGTGAGATTCATCCTCGTTATCTTTAGCCTCATCCTCTACTGTCCCGGTTCCATACTCCTGTAACGGTGACCTTTCCAGTCTCCCCCACTGTGGAGAGAGACTATTTAATTCCCTCTGTACACTCCCTGCAGAAGCCTTTGTGTTAAACTTCAGCACACACTTGCTGAGGCTCTGACAGGCTGACTGCAGAGGGAAGGCTCTCACTTGGGTATGGGTCTAGGGTCAGAACAGAGTCACGGTAGCTTGCCTTCTAAAAACCGACTGTTGTTCACCAAATTTAACTCCAACACTGTATTATGGCATGGTCAGAGATAAGTTACGCCGTGTTCCCCCTCAGAGGTGATCTTGTACGGCAGTGACACATAGGAGCAGTCCTTCTTCAAGGAAGAGAGGCTGCACACCCCAGCCAGCGCCAGCCGTGACAGTGTCAGTGCTGAGCGTGTCAGTTACGGGCAGGATGCCTGTTTCCATGGAGGAGAGTCAAGGCTGTCATGAAATCATTCAGACATCCAACAGACACACATGTAGAACACACTTCACAAGGCCGATGGGAGGAAGTATGAGAAGACCTGGGGGCTCCAGTGGTGTAGGGGGTTAAGATACCTATGTCTGTGTCAGACAGTAGGGCGATCGAATCCCAGCACCACCGTTTCCAACCACAGCCAGAGGTCCATAGTTAGTGGGTCATAATTGGCTAAGCCTCACATGGGGATAAGGGTTAGGTTAGATAAAGGATTTCGAGTTCGCTAGTCCCCCCAAAAATGTACAAAATATAACAGAAGACCTG
This sequence comes from Regalecus glesne, assembly GCA_900302585.1. NCBI lineage: Eukaryota > Metazoa > Chordata > Actinopteri > Lampriformes > Regalecidae > Regalecus > Regalecus glesne. The sequence continues at coordinate 3,988 of OMLC01097890.1, forward strand.
CAGGCAGGTACGAGCACACGTGCATATGGTGCAGTAAAGTGTCTTTATTAACACAGATATCAAAACAAATGCAATAAAACATTGAAAACATACAAGCTGCAATGATATGAATAAACATAGGACATTTTCATTTCATAGCAGTTGATTCATAGTTGCAATAATGGTCCAATTAGTTGACCAATTGTTCTAATAATTTTTAGAATATTTAATTATCAAGTTAAGCATTCATTGAAGGCCTAATGTGCAGCAATCTCCCCAGGCCCAATCAACTTCTCCCTTCTCCTCTCTAGCAGCTTCCACGTCAAATTAAACGTCTTCATCACGCTCCTGCAATTTCTCATCCGCCCATGGGAGGAATCTTTTCACCGCTGCCTCAACAGGGACAAAACTCTTGACATGCTTCTCAGACATTCATGTGTCGTCTCGACCACTCGGGGGGCAGACAGGAGCGTCCTTCCCTTTAGTCTGTGGATACTTGGACAGTGCTGATTTCTGTTCAAACATCCTGAGGAGGATCTGTGCTGTTAATATCATCTCATACATCAAGAAACCTCAATAAATCCACACGCGCTGATCCGAGTGGTTATTTTCATGGTCACCTGGTCTCGTGTCGCTGTCAGCGTAAGAATGACATCCACACGGAGACTCTTATCTGGGTGTGCGAACTATCCAGACACTGTCCACGAGGCAGCATCCTTGGCCCAACACGGTATCTCTCCAGTTGGAGAGATACGGTGTCCGTGTCTCCAGTCGTGGCTCTCATTCTCGTACACATGTAACCTTTTTGTATGACCAGGGTGGAAAGCTGGTCTTCATCCAGTAGTACTAACGGTGATCCATGATCGGTGGCTGACTGTGTTGTGTCAGCGAGGAGAAGGCGAAGCACATGGGCATGGCGCCACACACACACTTGCTATAAGAACTCCTGACATGGGAGCAGAAGAGTCTTTGTCGTGGCCTTGTGTATTGAATGCACCATCTGTGGCATGCCCAATGCATTTGCTTAAATCCAATTTCAGGTTGCCAGCAAGCTCTGAAAGCCCATTGACAACATAGTGACCTGCTGATTCTCTTCACATCACAATAGTGATAAGCCCCCTCCCCTGAGCTGTCTGGAGCATATCAGAGAACAACAGAACACTGGTCCTGCCTGGGAGGTGATGCCCGGGGTGGTGTCAGTCTGTACACAGAGCCTCCCGGCCTTTGTCATGTCTTCCACAGTGGCCTCTGGTTTAAGCGGCTGAATTGTGGCGATGATGGAGTCGGTGGTTCTTGCAGATGGCAACGTCACCGGGGAACCTCAGCCTTTGCCCCAGACTGGGGCATTCTCTGTGATTTGTCATGGATGCAGTTACCTGTTCTTTACAGCCCAGATCACACTTGAGAGTTTGATGGAGGGATGTTTCACGTGTCATGAGTATACCCTGCGTCTGGGGATGGATACAGACTTCGATGGAGCTTGGGGGATTAAGGCTGGATGCCCTTCCTGACAGTATGGTGGTGTGGGTCACCCTCGCCTGGGGCAAGGCAAGTATTACACCCCTTAAAATACTGTAAATTGTTACCCGGCAACGATTTATTTGGACCGTCATGTTGAAAAACAACAGAATTTTCTAACCTTGGGAGGCTTTGTGTGTGAGGAAGAGGGAGCTCTATCTTTTATCATCAAAACTTTTTTGCTTTTGAAATCGTGCGCCTAGGGCATCTGCCCCTGTGGCCCCGCCCACACTGCACCACTGCTTTCTGACGCCCCCCGGTGGGTTCATCCACACTGCCTCTGGCTCATCAGTTCCCCCAGCAGGCGCTCTATCCCCAGGCTACCGCGGTTCACTTGATGGTATGATCTCCAAGATATTACCATGATAGGCACTGATGTCTTCAAATACGACTGCAGCATCGTCCCTCTGTCTATAGCTAGGGACTCTTTAGCCCACGACTTTCATCCACCACCAGCATCCACCAACCATATCTCCTCAATGTGCTCCCTCTGGGATGATAACTGACCACCACTCAGTAAGCTTGTCATATCAGATTCAGCAGCATTCAGAAAGTGGGCCTCAGCATGTGTTCTGTGAGACATGCTCCTCTCATGCCCACCTAAGCCCTGGTGGACGTCTCCAGTTCATGTATGAGGGGAGGTGTGTCCGTTGACACAGCGATGCAATGTCTGATGTTCTTGGCCGTAGGTTAGCCAGCTTCTATTTCTGCCATCTTTACCGGATGTGAAGCGCTTTGTAGCCGTGTGTTTATCAAATTGTCATATGACCAAACTTTAAAATAATCATTCACTTCCTTTATACCGGAAGACTTTCAGTACTACTGAGTTATTTGCCTTAGTCTCCTCCTCCTCTCCTGTTTCCATGTCACGTTCTGTCTCTTAATCGGTCTCATATCCTCTCTTTATCCCACTCCCCTCATCTCTCAACTGTACCCTCATGTCTGCTCTTTTCTCCTCTCTCCACTCCATGTTCCTTTCCTCTCCTCCTTCCCCTTCTCTTTCCTCAAACCTCACATGCTCTCTCTCCTCTCTGCTCTCCTCTACTGTGAACAGTGGGCCCAACCTGAGCAAGCACATAAAAAGCAGCTCCAAGATTATTAGAGCAGTCATGATAGATGTACTCATCATCATCGTCATCTTCTTCATCATCATCATCATCGTCATCGTCATCTTCAACGGTTATCCAGAGCGAGTGTGACCGCCCCTTTACGAAGGACGCCTGTGGGTGACTGTTTAACATGGGGAGACTGGTGCACAGACAGCCACCACATGGTCCTTGACAGATCTGGGTCAGGATCTAGCGGAATAGAGTCCAAGATGACTGGGGGCCTGTTTCCGCTTCAGTCTTCATCCACCTTCCCAGTCAGGCTGCATCCCCAAAGTCAGCCATCATCCTTTGCCTGTTCCCCCATTGAGGTCTTGGTTGGATTGCTGTTTGTCAGGGACCCCCCCCCTCCCCCTTGACCTTAGCCCTATGGGTGACCCTACCAGCCGCTAAGCTCCAGACAGCGATGCTCTGGGGATCTCAGGACCACACAAGCTGCTCCTCTGTGGCGAGATGACAGACTTGACGTACTAGACAAGCCTGATACGGGCAGACAGCATATACATGTAGAGCCACATAGCCTACGTATTTCACCATTGCTGCTGTTTTTACTGTTGTTTTTGTTTTCACAGTGATGAAAGTGAAGAGAGGAATATAAATGTAACAGACCATTTTGACAACCCTACAGGGATTTGAAGATCTTTGCATTATTTTTCTTTATTCATTTATTTATTCCTTTTTACAGGGCTGTAGCACTAGGGTGCTATAGCTCGTGGGCTGTAGCACCCTAGTGCTTGCAGGTAAGGCTGGAGTCTTTTATTGCTGAGAGAGGATTAGAAGAAGAAGAAGAACAAGATTCATTCGCTTGTCATTGTTCATACATACAATGTAACCCATCCCACACAGTGGGATGGGTTACATGACCTTTGACCTTTTGAACCTTTCTTTGTCCATGCCTATCATAGGCCACCTCACTGCTGCACCCTGTCCATGCACCAGTCTAAAGTATTAATAGTGATAATAATAATAAAAATAATGATTTTGATTTCTATGGTGCCTTTCCAAAGACCCTAGGATCCTTTACAGAGGGTGGGCAACAAACTAAGACAATACAAAACACTGCCCAACGCTTACTTAGGATACGATAATGCAATAATATAAAAATACGATGTTACAATAGGTAATAAAAATCCAGTTGGAGCCATTTTGATGCACAATAACTAGCTTGGTTGTGATTGGCCTGTGAGCCCAGTCGAGGACCACACAGCCAGCACACTCTCATGCACACCCAGAATGACAGCCTCCACTCAGACAGGCCCAGTAAAAACCTTATAGATTTTTTTTGATGGTCCAGCAGCCTAATGATGCAGCGACCCACCGGGATTTGTCCCTGTATGCCTGATGGCTAGTAAACCACTGCTCATACAGCTAGTGCAGCGCACACGCAGCTGAGCGTGAATAAGGGGGAACGACATAACGACGTATTGAGGAATAGAGGACCACATTTTCTTTATTCTCGTCGATCAAATTCAAATGTTCACCAATATGTTGTGGGCTTTTATTTACTCCTCCCTGTGCGGCCAGAGGCAGGTGAGGAGATGCTTTCAAAACTAGAACGGATTCCATCTTCGCACTGCGAGAAAAGGGCCATGAGAAATGTCCGTCAGGGTGATGGTGACGACACAACCAAATCACAGCGAGGGTTGTTTTCAACGAGGGGGAGCAGGGGTCTGTTGGATGTAAGAGGGCCAGGAGATATTTGAAGAGTAGATGTACGACAGTTAAAGGGCTCAAATAATGCAATGGTTGCAATAATGAACAAACAGGATGTAGCGATTTGTGTAAATTAAAGAAAATATCCAAAAACGTTGCATTGGAAAGATGCCAAAGAACTGCGAGCAATGACTGGAACTTGTGATCTGACTATCAGCACCTGTCTTGGGCTGTTTTGACCAGAGTGAGGCTGGTACTTTGTTGGGTAGTGAGGGCAGGCGTGACAGGGGTCAGCCCACACTTCTCTTTTTTGGTCAGAGACTCGAATTTTTCTAATATTCCATTTTGACTCCCAACACAGACGTTGCCGGCAGACACAAGTCCATGAATACTGGGATGGCATCCAGAGCCTCACCAGTACCCCCGTCCACAAAGGTTAGTTGTTGTGTCAGGGAGGATATCCCATGTAAATTTTTGCCACATCAGTATTTGACTGACAAGATCATCCCAGATCGGTCGAGGCCTGGGTTAATAACAGCCACCATTAGTGTCGTACCCTGACCCTGTACCCATGGAAACTATAGAATCTGCTGAGGGGACTCCTGAAAAACCAAGAACCAGACCAAAGAAGAAGACTCTCGATAGAGTTTCTTTGTAACTATTCATTCGACTGTTCAAACTTCATTTGTTACTCACAGACTATCAACTATTCTTTTCCCTTTCACCCGTGCCCGTTTAGTCCCTGTTATCTTGTGTATTTGCATCGTCACTTGATGAGTACTGTCCTGGCCACACCGCTCAGAGTTGTCTGGAAAAAAACTGCAATCCCACAGATCCGGTGGTGGATGGAATATATTGGAATCAGACCAGAGTGTACTGTGTCTCTACGCTGAGCAGAAGTCATGAACTCCAGTGTTTGACTCGTCACCTAACCTGATGCCGACTGCTTTTCCCTGATAACTCGGTTCCAGTCCCTGGAGCTTAAGCAGCTGACCCACAACATGTAATATCCACCCGACAATGTCGGAAAACTGTTGTTTTTTTCCTACCTTGGAACCAGACGAGTGCTACTGTACCCTTGTATAAACACACAAGGTCCCATTGCAATTACAACATTTGTGGAAGGGGCGGGAGACACACAAGGCCTGCGACTGAAACGACATGACAGGGGAGCAATTCAATAATAAAGTAAAACAGGAGGAACAACAGGCGATGATTAACGGGGGGGGGTATTGAAGAAATACCACAATTTTCCCCTGCACAACGGTGCCAAACGTACCCTCTGGCTGGGGTCTGAATCCCTATGTTGCTGGCGGCGCCATCCCTTGCAGGAACCGTCAGTCAATCAGCCAGTTGATATTGGCTCACCATCAGCAGGGCAGGGCCCTTGATTTCATTACAAATTAAACTTTTATGCCGATGACAAGATGCGACCGAGCAACATAAATAAGGTTGGCACTAAAAAAGAGACGAAAGGCTACGCCAGCTACGATCACAGACTACGTGCTGGAACATCTTTTCACCGAGGGGCCGCCCAGCTCAGGGGTTGGGGTGGTGGTCTGGCTATTGGAAGATCGGTGGTTCAATCCCCGGTCCTAGTAGAGAGTGTGTTGAAGTGTCCTTGAGGGAGACGCTAAACCCTCAAGTGTTCATCTCCTGAGAGGGAGTGGCGGCCTGTCCAGGGTGCTCCCCCACCTTTCGCCCCGTGAATACTGGGATAGGCTCCAGTGGGCTCCATGACCCAGCAGCAGATAAGTGGCTGCTGAAGATGGATGGATGGATCCTTTGACCATAGGAGGCAAATCCAAGCCAGGATCTGCTGCTGTCTAACATAGTATACAGTGGGTAATAAGCTCACTTACTAAAGCACTGTCTGGCTTAGTTGTGCTTAATCATTGCTATGGGTTTGTAGGGTTGGATATCAGCTCCACCCTCTTGGGCAGGCAAGAATGATGATGAGAGATTGCTTCCACCCAAGCAGGAGCAGAGCTGATCTCCCCTCAAAGGCCTTCAGCAGCTGCATCTGCTGATCCGAGTGCAGGGCGTCTGTATTACAGCACATCTAATTTCACTGCACTCTAGCAATTCTATTTTCTCCATCTCTGTCAGAGATGCCCCACTGACACAGGGTCTGGGATACCACAGCAGAGAAGTCGCTCTGAGCTGCTGGTGTTCACCCCAATGAGCTGACCAGCGTTTGAACTACCCTCTCCTACGGCTAGATTCGAACTCCAATGTAGGAAAAAAAACCATAAGAAAAAGAAAGTTCTCTCAAAGACCAAATTGCCCTCTTCTCATAGAACGCCTCATTGATTAGAGGATTAATGAGGGTCAGTTCACTGTGACGATTAGTCCCCACTTTGTGGGGGTGGACACAGATTTAGATGGAGCTTGGGGGATTTAGGGCTGGATGCCCGTCCTGACGCTCACTGGCTCTGGCTGGTCAGTTCCCAAAACACGTGCTCCACCCCAGAGCTACCACAGCACATCGATTAGAGGATTATTGATTTTGTCGAATTTATAGCCTTTACTGTAACTGCAGCCCAGCTCGACTCCAACAAGCCTATCCCCATCCATAGTGATGGCGAGAAGCAGAGCTTGAAACAAGTGAACTGTGTGTGTGAGTGTGTGGGTATGTGGGAGTGGGGCGGAGGTGGGAGTGGTTTTGTTTTTGCCAGTTGTGTCGCATGCAACAAAACACACCCGCTCACTTATTGGTAGCAGTGAAAATGCATCACCAGGAAGAAAAGCTAGAATATCCTCACAAATTTGAGCATGACAGGAGAAACTTGGTTTGAAAGAACATATGGGCATGGAGGGAACAAGATTTAAACTGTCGGGACAAACAAGTACTTCTGGCAGCAGCAGTAGAGAATCAGCTAAATGACTAGTTCTTAACCTATCACAGAGAGAAGGCGGTGTAATGAAATGGCTTTTGTGTGTGGTTGAATTATTCATCCAGAGTGGCTGAAGCAAGCACAAGTTAATCAAGTTGTGGCGAGGCTACAGGGATCAGAACCACTGGATCAGCCTTTATTTCTCCCTCAGAACAGGACTCTGGTTACTGGGGTCTGCACCACTAACACACACGGTGACATAGAAATAGAAATTGCATGTATGTAATCAAAATGCTTGCTCTAAGGTAAAAAAAAAAAAAAAGAATACTTAAAATCTACCCCGGAAAGGAAGTGACAGGGGTCTTTCCAATCTGTGGGAGATTTATGACCTTTATAAGCTCACAACCTGAGAATGAAATGATGGTAAATCTACCCCCCTGCTACTACATTCGTATGACTGTGTTGTTCTATAAAAGCTCAGCCAAAACAGCATAAGGGAGCGTTGCCGCGCTCCATGAATACTAATGCTAGGGTACAGTAACATGCTGTGTGCCGAATAAACGAGCAGCTCCAAACTCTGCTGAATGAGAGGGGTCTGTTTTAGACGTCATGGTTGGTCCCCACAGAGTGAGGGTGGACGTGGACATAGATGGAGCTGGGGGGGGGGGATTAAGGCGGATGTCCTTCTTGATGCCCTGCAGTGGGTTCGAACGGCTGCCTCTGGCTCATCAGCTCCTGAAATACAAGCTCTACCACTAAACTACTGCAACCCTCAATGAGTGTAGTATTAATATTTAATGTTAATTGATTAATATCAATAAACATTCTCTGGCCCATTAGTAAATGGAATTCTAAACAAAAAAGCGATATACTTTTAAAGGGGAGGCATAGCTCAAGAGGTAAGGTAGTCATCTAGTAGTCGGAAGACAGGTAGTTAGACCCTCGGTTCCTTCAGAAAATGTGCTAAGGTGTCCTTGAGCAGGACACCAAACCCTTAATTGGTTGGGACATCAGATGAAAATTAGTCTTGGGGCTAAATCTGGCCTATTTACAAACCAAGTGTTCATTATATAAAGGAGATGATGAAGATGATGATGATTATGATGATGATGATTATTATTATTATCATTATTATTATTATTGTCCCTTTTTAAACAAAGGGTTAGGTTGGGCTTTGAATGTAACTCTGCATAGATAGAGGCAAATTATTTGAAGTGAAAAATAGACAAATCCTCTTTTTTTTCCTTCGTCCTCTTGGAGCCTCTCCAACACACTCATTCACACACACTTCCCTCCAGTTCTCATCGGTAAATGAAACTGTATCTAATTAAATCAAGCACACATCAATTTCCACTGTATGTTTCTTGTCACGCTCATTTCCACCATGCTGTGTTCCGTTCTCATCCAGCATTTTGGTATCTGACTCATTTCTCTCTATTTCCATCATCTTCATTCTTTAAAAAAAATCTATTTCCCTTTTACAGTTTTTTTGTCATGAGGGGGAAAAGTGGCCCCAGCGTGGGCTCCGGTCTCTGACAATACCGCAAACCCTGGCATGAAATGCCCAAACTGTAGCTGCTCTTTGAATCACACTGGCGAGGGCAACTGATCTACCATCTTCCTCATTCTCTCCTCTCTGTCATGCTCACATCACCCCCTGCCACTCGCCCACTGCCTCCCTGCAACCCTCCTGTTTCTATCCCTCTGATTGTTTGCCAAACGTTAGCTTCTCCTCCACTATCCTTCTACCCCGGGAGACCCCCCTCCAGCTATTATTTCTGCACCCGGTGCCACTTAAGAAGTACAGAGCAGATGGAACGGGGGACATTTTTCTTTTGCTTCTCTATGATTCTTCATTTTGCTTTATGCCTCCAACCTCCCACCACGAGGGTTTCTCCTCAAACTACACCATCTGATGTCTCAGAGGAAGAGCAAATGCTCGCATCTCAGCAAGGTTGAACAGCCCCTTTGGAGACACCTGGGTCTGTGGACACTGAAGCTTTTCTTTTTTGATCAAGTCTTTAAGCCTCAAACAACTCAGGCCCCTGGCAGCGTGCACCTCTTAACCTACCATCCTACTTAGTGCACATGGCCTTGCATCCTGCTCCCAGGACCCTACCGCTTCCCAGCCCAGCGTATGTACTCCCACTACAGCGGCTGCCATCACCCTACTGACAGGGGCGTGGCCGCATGCTGGTGAACGAGCAGCAAGGGGGCCCGGGGAAGAGGACGACGGAGGAGCGGTTAATCAGTGGCACGGCTGTGGTAGAACAGTAGATGGGTGGTGGAGACCCATCACAGTGTTAGTTAGTGAGCTGATGAAGCAAGAGTGGAAAATATCTGGTAGCCGGCATCTACGAGTCCATGGACAGCTTGTGTAGCACTTTTTGCCTCAATAGGATTGCCAGTACACCGTGTTTCGTGCCCTGATGGATTAGGGGTAAAAACTCCTTATTGAGGCTGTCATACAGACAGGACACTTTCAGCCCTCTCATCACATGTTAGCCGTTGATTTATGTGTCAACGTGGCTGTGAGAAGTTTTTCACTGAATGTTAATCAGTCCTAATTCAATTCTGATGCCTCTATATGACCACCGGGAGCCGATAAGACAATCAGAGAGAAGATTACACATCGCTATTTAATGATTTCAAATGCTATCCTCTGGGTTGGATTCCCTGGGAAATCTGATGAAATCGTTTCCAGCACACGTTGGGACACATAGTCACAACTAGAAACACATCCCTGCATTGCTGTATGTCCTGCAAGTGGTGGCCTTCTCCAAAAGTTCGGAGGAGGAGGACCCAAATATGTACACATTCAGAAAGTATTATGGTGCAGGACAAGAATAGCATAACTGGACCAAAGGAGTAAAGTCTGGACACTAAATTGCTCCCAAGGCTATTTTATTTGGTCATGTTTCCATCTTCCTCAGCCCTGATATCTTCCTCAGATGTGGTACATCAGTGCTGGAGGAAGCACCAAAACAGGCCAATGATGAGAGGTGTGACCATGAGGGAATTATCCTTATGGCACCCACATGGCCAGCAGTAGCCCTGCTCTCTGGGGCATATCGAGCTCAACTCTGAGTTACAAACTGGCCATGAATTAGCTATGAGAAGAGATTTCTCTCCACTGGCCCTTTAAGACAAACCCATACTTAATGTTACATCTGACTTCCCTTAATTGGATATTTTGATGCTTATTATTTTTTTAGCCATTAAAGGATGTAGAAAAGTCATCACGTAGCTGAATTGAGCTAGATGTCTCAACTGATCCAATTGGTCTCTTATTGGATGCAACTTGGCAGGGCAAACGACTTTGCATCTTTGCAATGATTTTAAATACTGTGTTAGCCTCAACTCTGGGAGTGGACAGACAGGGTGTCTTGGTGTTGGGCTTAAAGTGATGTGCTCTACCTGCTGCTGTGACCCTCTGATCGTCTTGTGATTTGGGGTATAATACTCTATGACAAATATAGTTGCTGTAATCTTCCAGCAGACACACGAGACTACTTAGCTCCCCATTTCTAAGTAGTGGCTGTTTTGCCACGCTGACACATCAACCGAACGGAATTGCAAAGTGGAATTTCCGCAGCTGACTACGGAAATACAGAAGAAGATGAAAAGACTACTTTGAAGTCTTCTAAGTTTAGGGATGGGTTTGTCGTGGTTAAGCGCAAGGTAGCAATCTGGGAGGATGATCGTCCCTTAGCATAGCCAACAAGGGAGCACCATGAGGAGGTGACTTCTGACAGCTCAGGACCACATTGGATGAGTTTTGGTTGAGGGCTGTGAGTGGGTGTGCTACACAAGGGTGGCTGAGAAGGAGAGGATCTGAAAGCTCAGCCCATCAATATCTCTCCCACTACGGACGAGACGACCCACTTTGGCTTACAGGTGGAGAGAAAGTGGCCAGCGTGGCCTCAGTATGGACAGGACCTTGAATTGAGGTGGCGAGGCCTTATTTGGGTGTTAAGTGGGCCTGAGCCAGTTACATGAGCTCAGCTCATGAGCTGCCCTTAGTGTCTCAGTGAGGCTCAAGAAACCTTGGGGCTTGGTGCTCGTAGAGATGGCTTTCTACCTGGATGGATGGAAGTTCAGTTGTTGAGGTCCAAAGGCTCCGTGCAAGTGGCTGTGATTTGTCTTTGACAGCATTATTTCAAGGTTGAAGCATCTTTTCAATTCCACCCGCTTTCCGCAGCAAGCTTCCAGAACTTGATGGTAAGGTCTGAAATGCAGTGGGTGCCTTTGGTAGAGGGAGAGGAGTTCCTTGGCTGAATCCTTACCATGGACAGGATTGTCGACAATTTCTCCCTGTGGCTTTTTATCACAGAGGCCAAGGGATGCCAGGCTTCTCTTGCTTTTTTTTCAGACTGTCGTCATTTTAGTAAAGCACTTAAAAGTTTCAGTAATACTTTGCCGTGTCTGCCATCCCTTCCCCATTCCCCACTAAATATTTTACCATCTTTTAACTAAATGTTAAAAGATGGTGCATGTCTGTGTATGGGTGTGGTGGAACACTCTACTGCACTCTGACTGTAGACGTAGAGGAGGCCTGACCTGGAGTTGGTGAATTTTTAAAAAAGATTAACAACTCAGATGAAGCTACCGTCATGCCAGAGTCAAACTGCGATTTAACAAACTCGGATTCGACTAGACCAAGGGAAGCCAGCTGCCCTTTGGCCTCACACTAATCAACCAATCAACAGCCAAAACTGAATTATTGACCACTTTGCTGTGAAGGACAGGAACAGGGCCATCCTTCTCAAACAGGAGGAGTGAAATGCACACCCCAGGCTCCCGTGTGGCTTTACTGTTGATAGAAGTGCCCACGTAGCCTTGTGTGCAACGTCTGATGTGTTTATATTGCTTAGATGGAGAACGCGCACTTTGGGAACTAAAGAGCCAGACGCTGCATGTTCGAACCCATCCTCAGGCATCAGGATGGGCATCCATGCATAATCCCCCCACGTTCCATTTAAGTCCATGTCCTCCTCCACAACATGGGGACTATTTGTGACGTAAAAACGGACCCCTCTGTATTGCCTAGATGTAATATGCCTAGCTTGGCTAGATTTAGCTGCATGTCAGTCAGTCCACCGTAGGGTCATGTTGCTCATCTAGATGAGAGGGGGATTGTTTAAATGCTCTGCAGGTCTGGTACTTAGCTGTTAGTCTTTTAGGTTATGTTTTATAATGACCATATGGCCACGTTTTAAGTAAGTATGGAAAGTCTTTGTGCATGTCAGGCACATACAACAGGGTTTGTACGTCATGTATTTGACACGTGTAGCCTACCGATACTTCAGGATGTGAAAGTAAAGCTTTAAATGTCATCTGATTATGTATATGATGCCATTTTCTGTAAAATCGGTACTCACATGGGTGTTCGAGGCACAGTATGTTGACTGTTGAAGCTGTAATCTACTCTTGTCAGCTGAGAACCCTTCACAAAGGGACAGATCAGTGCAGGGGTCCTAAGTCTTCTGTAAAGTAAGGTCCTCTTCTGATCAGGTAAAAAAATCCGAGGACCACCTTGGGGGGAAAACAAACACAAGAAAAAAAAGGAGAACAAATGAATTGAGATGTAAATGTATAATGCGTCTGTCAAGCTGCAATGACCGTAGTAAATATTACTTTACCATGGTCCAGGAGCAAATGATCTAGATGGAGTCTTTCACACAGAACAGCAAAACACCTTGACTTGAGTGTTGTTGGGTTGTTGTTGTATTTTTAGGGGGGGATAATCAATTCCAACCAAAAGGTTGAGATATAGCTAACCGTTTTCACAGCCACGTTGATGACTTCATGCAGTTCTGTTAATATCTGTGTTGTTGCCAGACTTTCGCTATATAAGAAGCAGTGCGTCCACTTGGTGTCTGGCGCCCTCTGTTGGATCTGTTTGACATCACCACGAAGTCTTCCTGTCGCTGACGCAGTGCCGTCTATTCAAACACCTGTACTGGGTCTCCAATCAAGACCTTTCAGCTCAGGTGGTCGTCGGGGCAGCGCAGCTCATCATCTGCTGTTAGTCTCATGAGAAGCTCTTTAGAAAACAGTAGATCCTCAAGAACATTATCGTCCCAGCAGTATCTTACAACCGCTAGCGAAGTGCTGTTGCTAACGTCAGTGGACTCTACCGGCTGTATTGTAAAGTAAGGCTTGTCTTTATTCTCCTTTCCATAAGTTAGCATTCGAGTTAATCACCCATGTCGACGGTTCTTCTGCTCACAGGGTCATGTTTGAGTGGTATTGACTGAATCTTGGCTGTAGCTTCCTCCTCGAGTAACTCGGCACAGATCCACAGCGCTGGTAGAGCTACCTGACCAACAACCATTTGATTAGCTTTCACAATGGCTTTTGACTGAGTTGTTAATGTTGTGATGACTTTCTTTTGTGCCTGAAGCCAGTCCATTTTCTGTAGGAAACGTTTTAGAAAGGCTTTCCAACACACTCCGGGTCAAGGACTGGCATAAGGAGAGGCTAATGTTGTTCTCAAGGACAAGCTAATGTTGTTCACAAGGCCAGGCTAATGTTGCCCAAGCGACAGCCCATTTACCCTGTCTGGCTGAGCTGCTTCTCTGGAGGAAAAAAAATGTTTTATATCCTGCTGTTGTGGCCGCACACAGAAGAAGCTCATAATTGCTAATGTTTGGCCAAATTAAATCCCCATATCACACAAACGTTGGTTATTATTCTACAGGCATGCCTCAATGGGAAACTGATGAGATGACACTGCGCATTAATAAAAAGTGACGTAAGGTGATGCCTTTGGCCCTCTGTCATGTCCATCTACCCCAGGCATGTAAGTAACCTAACATTTATTTCAATATGTTCAATAGATTCCCTCTTGTACAATGCACCATTGTGCTTTTTGATCTCTTATTTCCACTTGTGTGTGTATAGTCAGTCCTTGTGTATATCTATATCTGAATATTGTAGCGCCATCATTCTATGTGAAGTACCTGTGAGAACCATGAAACCAAACTCAAATTCACCTACATGGTCAATTAAGTGATGCTGATTCATGTGAAAAGGCAGCATCGTTGATGTCTGAGGGCTCCGGATGAGTCTTTTGAACTTGTATTAATGATTAACAGTGAATGTGATTCAATACAAATTTCTACTTGTTCTACCTAACAAGGCTCAGCGCTGCCTTATGTTATGCTATCACATGTTTTTAATAAGGCTGATTTCAGTTATCAGGCTTTGAGGAGGATGCGCAGTCATTTGAAATAGGAAATGGTTCATAGTTGTGTGGCTTGGGAAAACATTTTTTGTACCGCCACAAATGGGGTTTGTAGATTGGAATAGTTTGAGATGATAGGAAAGCATGTACAGAAACTCCTCATGTTTTTTTTTTTACATGAATAGGCCTTATTGTTATAGTATTGCTATTATTAGGGCTGATTTCATGATCCGCTGAAACTTTCAAAAGATGCCTTAACTGTATGTCTGTAAAGTATGTTTGTGACAAACAGAATGTGAAAGCACTTAAGAAATAAGATGGACTGAAAGGAATGACAGGCATTTTGCCTGGTGCTCACTTCATATTATCCACTCTAGAAATTCTACAGATGGAAATCTGTTTTTTTTCCTCTTTGGGTTGTGTAATTCGGGGCTGACTTAAGGATTTTATTCTAATCCTTTTTTTCGTAGATGGAAATGTTTATAGTTGTAATCCACTGGTATTCACCCATGGTGATATGAGGACAATCAAATCTATTGAATTGAATTTTTAAACTCTACTTTTGAATTCTTACTTCTCATAATGTATGCAGTGTCAACCCGGAATCAACTGAGTTGAAAGAGTATGTTTGAATATTGTGGTCTTCAGTTTCCTCAAAATTAATATGCTTTGCATAGCTTCTGCTGACCATGAAAAGTAATCCTATCAAGGACGCTGTTGAGATGGTGCGGTCACCACACAGGCATGCGTCTTTTACAATCACATCAATACATGGCACTGCTAAAGCTCAATACAGAATCACATTGCAGCTTAGAGTAGTTCACAGGAAACTGCATCTGCAACAATGTCCTAACTTATGCTAACAGTGTGGAGTTTTTTTTATTACACTCATTTTTAAGATTTTGAATTTTAAAATGTATTTGAATTGATTTCACCCAGCTGGGGGCTACAGATTGGTGATAGTTGAGTTAAGTTTCCCCACCCTTCTCTGAAGTGCTTTGGGTGTCAAGATAAAGAATTACATTAATGTAATCCACTATTGTTGCTACTACTAAGGAAGTCTATGTCTTGGTTCAATAATGAGATACTTGCTAGGCCTGCAGGAGAACAAAAATGGTTAAACAAAAATGGTGGAAAAACAAAATTGGAAGTTTTATACTCCCCTAGGCATGAGTGTTTATTGATTGACAAGTATGCTTTATCTGCTGTAAAGGCGAGTATCTATCTCGCTTTATCAATAAACATAATCCCAGATCTCTCTATGACCCGAGAGCTAGATTTACTAAAAAGCAGCCATTTATTAACTGCTCACTACTCATGGCCCATGAGCTTCTAGACTTTTTCGGCAATAAAGTTGATGTGATCATAAAAAAAAGAATTGTTCTTTAATTCCAGCTATTCCAGCAGCTCCTGTCTAACCAAATTCATACCTATATAATAAGTATCTGGTAGTCCCTGTTATTTTAGCTTTTGAGACTATCTTTCTTGACACTTTGACTAGGCTTTTGTCACTTTCTAAACCAACTAATTGCCTATTTGACCTTTTGTTGGTAAAACTTTTAAGTCCTCTGACCTTTCCTGGGACCTACCATGCTAGACATGGTTAATTTATCATTTGCTGCTGGCCCTGTTCCCTAGCAGTTTTAAGATGGCTATGGCCAGACATCTACGTAAGAATCGCACCCTGATCGGAGATGCAGGTTGCAAGCATCTGGAAAGTGCTGCTGTGAGGTTTAAAATGGGAAGAGTGATGCTCAAACTCCCACTGCAGATTTTCAATGGCAGTCACGTACTCATCAGTGGTGACTACGGCACCTTCATCAATAATTGAATGGCATGTTGGGAAGTGGACACATTTTTCTCTTAGCTGTGTTTTTTCAAAACCCCAGTGTCACAGAGAACGCTTTCACACCATCGAATGTTCCAGTTAAAAGTTTGTTTAGCCATTGCAGTTTTAAATAAAGAGTTTGAAGTCCCTGTGTGATATTAACCAAGAGCCATTTTGAATCATCAAGCTCAGGAATATGTAGCCTGCCTTTTTTTTAATGAATTATGATCCCATGGTGCTAGAGCACATGCTTTGGGAACTGATGGGCCAGATGCTGCAGATTCAAACCCACTGCAGAGCATCAGGAAGGGGATCGTACTTTAACCCCCCCATGCTCCATCTAAGTCCATGTCCACCCTCATAACATGGGGACTAATTGTGACATGTAAAATCGATCTCTGTGATCACCTCCCTCAATTGAAAAAGGCTTTTCTAAGACACTGCCCCTCAGCCTGCACATTTATGTGAAGCAAAACATATCTTCATATGTTGCATCCATTTCCTCCAGAAATCCATAGAACCAAGTGCTGTAAACCTCTTGATCTGATGTAATTAATATGTTTCACAACAACAGTCTTGGCATTGTTGAATTTCAAGCATTTGCTGCAGAGTCCCTGCCGGTGAATGATGCAGTTCAATGCAATTACATGATCTTGAGATTAAGATGCTTCATTGTCATTGGAGGCATGCAAGAGAATTACATTTGGTAACCCAGAAACATGCACCAATAGAAAAACAAGATCAATAATAGACAAGAATAATAAGGTAAATAGGTGAGATGAATATAATGAGGTAGTGTCCTCTATCTCAAATAAGGCACTTGGAAGAGGTGAGTAAACGGTGACCGCACAGTGTAAAAAAGCTTTGCACAGCAAATTAGAAATCATGTCTTCTATCTGTATATAATGCATAAAATGCACTTGTGCATGGCAAAGGCCTCAGCCCCTGACAACTATGGGAGATTGTGGGGTGATGGAGTTTATGACTCATCTCCAGTCTGTTCAGGCTTTGATGGCCCTATATCTCTTCCCTGATGGCAAGGGGACAAACAGACTGTGACCTGACGCAGAATACTTGGCTTTGAGATGTAGCCCCTTCATTATGCCAAGAGCGTTTACTGCCATTTTAATCATGGGTATTTACATTCCACCACATGCTAACGCTAAGTTAGCCCTGGAGGAATTGTGTAGCGCTATCAATAACCAGCTGAATGCATCTCCAGAGGGAACTGTGATTACAGCAGGAGACTCGAACCACACAGAACTAAAAATGATGCTGCCCACGCCCCACAAAAAAATGTTAATTTCCCAACCAGATACCAAAATATTGTCGGGCAAGTTTACTTAAACATCTCAGGAGTATAGGAAGCTGACCCATCATTCATACCCCTTACAAAGCTCACATCTGAAGATGAAATCCAGCTGTTAAAAATGTCTCAGTTTGGAGTGAGGAGGCCATCTCACATCTGCAGGACTGCTTTGAAAACACAGTGTTCACACAGGGGTCAGACTTGGAGGAAAACACCTCATCTGTGTTGGCCTACATTGACTGAGACGGTACTAACTACCACTACCATCAAGGGGTTTCCAAACCAAAAACCATGGTCGGACAGAAATGTACACACAGGTGCACCACAGGGCTGTGTGTTTATTCCATTTGTCTTCACTCTTTTCCCCTGTGACCACACCCTATCCCCTCCTCTTACACCTTGGTGAAGTTTGCTGATGACACCATTATGGTGGAGCTAATGCCCAATAATGAGGAGACACACTATAGAGAGGAGGTTCAGCATCTGTTTGAGTGGTGTTCAGACAACAAACCGGCCCTGAAAAACACAAAAATTAAGGAGATCATTTTGGATTTTAGGAGATCCAGGAAGACCACACAGCCCCCTCTCCATATCAATGGTGAGGAGGTGGAGAGGGATTCAAATTCCTGGGATGTAACTCTGTGTTCGCCCCCACAACGTGGAAGCAAATCATGACGCATAAAACAGACTTCTCATTTACCTTATTTTTCTAGTCTCTATTATTGATCCTGTTTTTTTAATCATGTTTTTCTATTGCTGCTAGTTTCTGAGTTAACAAATGTAACTTTATTGCAGGCCTAGAAATGGCGGTGAAGCGCCTCAATCTCTAACAGATATGTCTTTACAGTAATGATGGCATGAGTGCACATGCATGTACCAGCCTGGCCCTGGGGATGCCGGGGTGCTATATTCATCAGAACGGTCTGGCCTTGAGACTTGCGGTTGGTTTATTCCACCCCAACACAGAAAAGTATGTCATTCTATTCCCTTCAGTATTGCGCCTTAGTTAACGTGTTAATAAGTAATAATGTAATGCATGCAAACCCATAGATCACATGCCAAAACAGACTCTCTATAACATTAGGGCTGTGGTATGTTAATGGATCTATAATGCATGAGTACTTTAGTGCTACATCTAGCAAATGGGACCTATCCTCCTAGTCCAGGTCATTGATATGTATTTGTGTGTTTGGTGTACTTCTGCATCTTGAAGATGTATTTCTTCTTCGCGGTAGATCATTTACATACCAAACCTGTAATATAACAAAAGAAATCCAGAACAAGAACTCTGCTAATCCTCAATGAGAGGTCTGGTTTACATGTCAAGATTAGTCCCCAAGTTGTGGGGGTGGACACGGACTTAGATGAAGCTTAGATGGGGGATTAAGGCTGGATGTCTTGCCTGATGCCCCACGGTGGGTTCAAGCCTGCATCCTCTGGCTCATCGGTTCCCGAAGTGGGTCCTCTACCACTGAGCTACTTTAGCCCCACCATTCTTATCCTCAATGATGAGCTCTAAACACATTCAGTGTTACTAGAACAATTGAACACAAGCTTAGAGCAGGGCTGAACATGGCCTAACCAAAAACCGGTGACAGCTCAACATAGAATGGATAATCTCAATTCATGTCACTCATCCCTAGTATGCAGTAGGAATAGAACCTTAAACCAGTGGGTCTCCAACAACGTCGGAACCTGAGTATAGAAACAATGTGGCATCTCAAGCATCTACCACCTTGCATAACATTGAATGAAAACATAAGGATATTTCATGGAGTTTATTGCTGGATGGGGGAGTGAATTGTATGTCTGGGAGAGCGTGGTACGTGCATTTATGTGGTTCTCCCTCAGTTGGCCTGGAATTTGAGATGAATATGTGGGTAGCTTCATCCTCTCCGATTCTTTGTCTTCCTCTACTTCTGTGAAAAAAAGAACAAACCGAAGATTGAAATGAAATAATAGAATTATAAATTGTGTGGGTGTGTGTGTACCTATGTTTATGTGAGGTTTTTACTCGGTTGGCCCTTGAAGTGTGGATGAGGCTATAGAAAGCATCAATCTCTCAAATTCTTCATCATCATTGAATTCTGGTAAATAAATTATAAAAGTGAATTTCTGAATCTCAATATGTCATCCCACATTTACACACTTTAATTCTAACCTAATATAAATACTCAACCGCGCTGTCGACAAACCTGGAGGATGAGAGGCAGATGCTGCGAGGCCCAAGGAAACGAGCTGCTCTGAAGCTGGCTCTCTTTCTGAGTGAAGTACTGCCTTGGCTGATACGTTTCACACACTCTTTCCTGAGGATGAATACACCATATCCATCTGCTCTGCTTTCCCAAACATCCCTCCAGGTGTTGTCAGCATAAATACCAAAGCATACCAAGTCGTCATCTTCATTCCATACTCTTGATGCCACTGATCTCTCCGCTAAATACTTTATGAGGTCCTCGATTTCCTGGAAGCTTTTACTCGCGAAATGAAAGTAGGCTGTCCTTCTTGGGACCCTCTGGTTTCAACTGTCCGTCCCCCTCCTCCTCAACAACCCTCTTAAAGAAGAATACGGTATAGCCAACATCGTTCCCTAGCAGCCATCAGAAGCCTTGCATTTGTTGCTTTCCAGTCTGAAGCGTGTGCTCTCCCAGCACCTCTTTCCTGCCCGTCACCACATCTCCCACTCATGAAGACAATAGAGCGGGCTTTCTCCTTGACCTTGTCTTCTCTTTGAGGGGCCGACTTGTCTTTGATCCCCCTGGCTTCATCTGAGGGATCTTCCCTCCGATATCCAGTTGGTCCCTTCCCGAAGAACATTTTGATCTAACCAAGGAAGATTTGTTTCACCTCCTTTTGTGCAGTGCTGTACACAAGGAGAAGCAAATCGCATCAGTGTAGCTTTATAATGTTGCAACACCTATGCTCCAAATGCAAATGAGAACGCCAAAGGCTCCTTTGTCTGTAGTTGTTGCCATATGCCCATTTCCCTTTGTATTCTACAAGAGGTTTGATGCTTTACAAGGTTGATGTTCTCTTATTGTGAATCATGTCTGGCCAGATGTTGCTATAATTTCCTAGCCTGATTGTAAAACATGTCTTCAGCATCAAATTAATAGAAATAGATTATATTATTAGGTCATTATTATTCTGCTCATGCTGAGAAAAGCCCATCTCCCATCCTCACCATATCTTACAGAGGGACTATTGAGAGCATCCTGAGCAGATGGATCGCTGCATGATTTGGAAATTGCACTGCCTCCATATGCAAGACACTGCAGCAAATAGTGATGAACAGTATGAAGATCATCAGTCACTCCCTGTTCCCCTTGATATGTACACCACATACTGCATCCACAAAGCACTTAACTTTGTGGATGACCCCATGCACCCAGCACACCAAGGGACCACCTCCCTGCTGTAGAGCAAACAATACTGGAGGATTCAGGCCCCAACAGCTAGACTGTTACGTTACCATCTCATTGTTTCCAATGGAAAACTTGGAGCCATGCCCGAGGTTCCACCATGGATGAAAAATATTGTTGCGATGGAGAGAAATGGGTGCCCATGTTGGGCCATTCGGTAGAAAGGATTATTAGAGTAGGAAAGTGTTATTTATGTGTTGGGATCATGATTAAGAATGTTGTCTTTTGGGAGCCACACATCTGCTACAAGGGGACTCAGGTGCTCTCCCTACCACCGACAGCAGTTTGCCAGCTGTTCCTTCCTCTCATCTGTGAAGAGATGTTCCCTGAAACATTCCTTCAAATTGCTCTGCTCCACCGGGGTGAGGTCAAGCAGTATCTGCGGCACCTTTCTCTCCAGGGCCAGGTGGACAGCAGGCTCCCCTCTTCGCTATTGGCTGTATCGGCCTACAAGGATACCCGAGCAAGGAAGGGTTCCCTTGGTGTCCTACCGCTGTAACTTGGCAGCTTGACAGACGTGATGCAGTGCCTTGATGACAGTCGGTCCAGTCAGTCGCAGTAATTCCACGGCTGTGGGACGCCGGTCTGAACAGCTTAGTGATGATCAGCAGCCATTGAGAGCGTTGCAGCTTGAGGCCTTTCACATTCTGTCCCTGATCTTCGGCCCCTCATTCGTAGATCCCCCTCCATTAAGTTAAAATATAAATGATAAACTTGTTCAGTGGAGTTCAAGGCCCGTATTCATTACTTATTCACACTCTGAGTATCAAGGACCTGCAGCACAGGGAGCAGAGCTTATTTTACACTGCTCACATCAGGAGAAGCTATGCTAGCGGTTGGGACGTAAATTCTACCTCTGACAACACCTTTTCATCCTCATCCTAAAGAGCACACCCTAAATGATTTAGCACAGCTGCACTGAGTCAGCTCCTCAACATGTATTTATGTTGTTCTCTCCGTTCCCTAGCCAGACAGGCACCACGCTAGCTCAGTGGTAGAGCACACGCTTCAGGAACTCAAGAGCCAGATGTCACCATGGGGTGTCGGGAAACCCATCCGGCCTTAATCAGCCGTGTCCCAGCTAAGTCGGTGTCCTCACCAGCAACATGGGGACTAATCCCTCACTTCATAACCGGGCAGAAAGTGGCTAGAAAGAGATATTCATTGGTTATTGATTTCTTGATGAAACGTTTGAAACGTCAGTTTTAGTGTTTGTATTGAGTTGATTCAGATCCATTTTTACAGGCCGGGATTAGTCCCCGTGTTGTTGGGGTGGACATGGAGATGGATGGAGCTTGGGGTGGGGTTTAAGGCCAGATGCCCTTCCTGATGCATTGCGGTGGGATCAAACCCACAATGCCTGACTTGGAGACACTCTACCGCTGAGTTAGCACAGCCCCTGTTAGTATCGAGTTGACATGTGTCCACAAAGAATAACAGGGGCAGTTACTAGACTGGCAGTTGTCTCTAATGCCTCTTTTGAAGAGCAGCATAGCTCAGGAGAACATCTAGTAATCAGAGATTGGTGATGTGAGTCCAGCCCCTGCAGAGGGTATGTCGAGGTGTCCTTGAGCAAGACGCTGAGCCCCGAACCGCTCCAGGCGGTGGCTGCACTCACTGCACCTCTGCAATAGGATAGCTTGAATGCAGAGAACACATTTCACCAGCCTTGGTTGTGTGGTAATAAAACAGTTCCCTTCAATTTTAACATTCTCTCACACTTACCAGTTAAAGCCTAGACTACTATTGTGGGTGCATTTAGTTCTGCTCTGGCCTTTCGGGTCATCAGCGGAGACACAAATCAAAATATACACCCAACAAAGGAGCCATCCTGCAGCTGAAAGCCTTTTGTAGTGTAATGAGGCTTCAGGCTGGTCTCTTCAGGAATGATATAAAGAGCTTGGCGGTACTGACCAAGGCTTGTTTAAGCTGTGTGACAATTACCCAAGTTATTTTCATTTAAATATAATCACTCTCAATACGCTCTCTTGTAATTTTAGAGAATATGCTGCAATATCCGATGTTATTGCGTCCTGATGGCTACACCACGGTGGTGCAAATCTGGCAGCGCCGTACCGGTTTTAGGTCAAAGCAGTTCACCTGTGTTCACATCACGAGAAGATGTTCCATCTCAAATGAAGGGAAACCCTGAGGTCATGATGAATGTTAAGTGTCTCTTTCAGTATTCAGATGAGAGATCCAGTTCACATAGGCCTTGCAATGAGTTGAACTCCGCAGTCATTTTCTTGCCGTTTGAACAGGCCATCCATCTATGCTGTTTTATCAGCGCAGCATGGGTCTAGCGTTTGGCTTCGCCGATGAGACGAGAGGATGGAGAGGTGAGAGAGCAAGCACACAGGTATGTTTTATTGATCAAGCACGAGACTGAAGAAAGTCCGTGAACATGTGGATGAATAATGTATCAGGTGGATGGGAAGAGAGAGGCTGTGTTGAAGTAGCGAGATGGATTTTAGAAACTACACAGGGCCCAGAAGAGATGCCGGAGTGAGGAGAGTGATCACGGTGGGGGGATTTGCTGAGGTTCTAAGTAGAAACAATTCTTACATTAATATGGCAAAAAGGCAGCCTGTGTTCATATCAAAGGGCCCTGCATTAGGGAACATACTCGCGGCAATTTCCCTACACCGCTTGCATGTTGAGCTAAATGTTGGTGCTTTAATTACCGTATTTCCTCTAATAAACACCATGGTGTTTATTAGAGGAAATACGGTACTTGTTTCATTTGGCTTATGCTGGATGTAGTATTCTGGTGGGTCAATGATTGGTCACTAGTTTTGTGTTTGATGCTGTAATGGATCTCATGACAGTCCTTATGATGGTCACTGGATGAGAGTGTTTTAAGTGTCCAGTTTAGTCCCCACATTGTGGGGTTGGATATGGAGCTTGGGGGGTTAAGGCAGGATGCCCTTCCTATTTACTCAGAGGCTACGGGTCAACCCGCAGCCTCTGGGTAATCGGTTCCTGAAGCGAGTGTTCTACCACCGAGCTATCACGAGCCCTTCTGATGTTCACTGGATTTATTTACAACCAAAGGAGCAAAAAGTCAAATCAATCTCTTCTGTAATACTTTCTCTGCCACAAAAAGTACCTTCTTTTATAAGATTTTAAAAAAGCATTTTTCCTGCACGAAGTTATTGTAAGCTTCCATTGAGAAACAGTAAATGGACATGTCACCTTTTTAAGAGAACGGCTACCTGTCTTGCCTGATGATCTTAGACATTTCAAGCTGCATTCCTATTTCAGGAATATTGACAACTTTCCACAACAGGCCGAGATCCTGTCGTGATGTCTGCAAAAGGCAAATGTGTGGAACTGCTACAGTCAAGTAGGGTGAAGTCGATTTTATTTGTGTGGCTCCTTTGTCAGAGATTGTAGATTTGCCTGGGTGGGCTTTGCAGTAACACAATATCCTTCCCAGGGACCCTCGCATTCAATAGGGAATTACCCCTTAAAAAAAAAACTTTAGCAGGGAGAAAAAAATAGGAAGAGGCCTCGGGGACAGTGACAGAAGGGGGGGGTGTCTCTCTCCCAGGTTGAATAGGCATGCAATCGATGTTGTGTACACAGATTAGGACACAGTTTAAAATATGAACATTGAGAGGATAGGGGAATTGTGATGTGATTACAGGAGCTATATTAGTAATAATAATGATCTCCCTTGTGGGGACAGTGCATATTATTGAACATCTAGAATGTAAATATGCCAGCTCTAGCCACTAGGCTAATTCTTATTATATGAAGAACATGTCAAAGCAATGACAAATGAATATAGCTTCTTGTGAATAATGTTCATTACATTGACTTGTCGAGTTTAAGGTAGAGAGCAGTATTTTATGTGTTTTGATTGCATGCACGCGTGTGCGGTATGTATGTATGTATATATATATATATATGTGTGTATATATATATATATATTTATATATACATATGTATGTATGTATATCTGTATTTGTGTGTGTGTGTGTGTTTGTATTTATATACACAGACAGACACATGGCCAAAGGTGATGCGATCCAACCATTTTCCTTATTTGCTGACTCCATTTCAGGGAGGATGGAGTCCATCCAAAGTTATTTCGGGTTGGAGGGCAGGTACATAAAACCAGTTTCCAGACAGTCACAGAACCCCTGGACCATCTTTCAACCTCATAGTTGGACATGTCAGTTCACCTTATGTTCATATATTGGGAATGTAGGAGGGGCCCAGAGCATCCAAAGAAACCCAGGCAAACACAATGGGAACAAACAAGGCCCACACAGAAGTGACAGTGTGGCCCAGGCTTTAATCCACTGAGGCTGCTGAGTCAACCAGCTAGCCTTCAAAACTAAGAGCGCATGTCGAAACAACCAGAGCACAGACTAATCATCTCAAGACACAAGGTTCCCTCCACCAAGGTGGGATCTTTGATGAGAACAACACGTCTGTCCTCAGGGACGTATGTCCCAAGTGTACTCACTGCCTCGTTTACTGTCAGTGCCAAAAGATTCGAGACTTGCACAAAAGTAGGAGAAAGCTTCAGATGTTACAAGATGAATCTCCATCACCGGTGCAGAAAATAGGGAGACAGCCTCAGGCATCTCGAGAGGATCCCTGAGCGAGCCCCATCATTTAGGTTCCTTTGTACGTGGTAGGAGGCACGCCACTCTGTCCCGGAAGAGGATCACTCCTCTGATGCTCCTCCTGAGGCTTCTCCTATTATTTACTTGATAGGGGTTGTTTTTATATATTTCCTATGGAGATTTTCCTGATTTCAAGTCGAGGGATGTGAAGATGAAAAGCGTCCTCTATTGTACTCTACTGTTTCTTAAAGCTCTCTGAGACCTTAAAGACAAGTTGTAAACCGCATCCAAGGTGAATATCACCTCTGTAATTTGGCAAATGTCTAATTGAAACTGAATTTTAAGGTTAGGACCAAATGCAGTGATGAGATTTGATCCTTCAGGATTTGATTGACTGGTGCAAACATTTTTATGTTAAAAACAGATATTTTTGTATTGGTTGCTGAATAGGCACATAGCATGACTGGAGAAGTGGGGCCGCCGCATAGCTCAGTGGGTAAAGTGATCAGAAGGTTGGAGGTGTGATCCAAGCACAGACGCTGGGAAGTGCATCAAAGTGTCCTTTGAGCAAGATACTGTTCCCTTTACTGCTCTGCCCTGTGATGGACAGGTGACCTGTCCAGGGTGTTTTCCTGCCTTTTGCCAAATGACCACTGGGATAGGCTCCAGTTCCCCCCGTGACCCTACTCAGAATACGTGGCTGGAAAATGGATAGATGGATGGAGAAATGAACTGACAAGGTTACAAAAGTCATTTCTTCGGAGGTGGTCATGAATGGGGATTTAGGTTAATGGAAATACACATAGGCTGTGGTAGCTATGGGGAACTAATGAGCCAGAGGCTGCAGGTTCTAACCTACCGCAGGGTGTGAGGAAGGGCTTCTGCCCTTAATCCCTCACCCCTGTCTTGTTGATGTACCGGTGACCTGTCCAGGGTATTTCTCTGCATACTGCCCATTGAGTACTGAATAGGCACCAGCAGATCTGTGACCTGACTTTAGATAAGTGGCTGACATGACACAACATGACAAATGAACATGACTTGGTTCGGAGAGAGAAATTCCATTTAATGACAAGGCAACATGTTCCACAGTGTATAAATCAGGAAAGCACTTACTTTCATCAGGCTTGTCCACTTTTGAAATTTCTGCCCGTTAATTACCAATTAGTTATTTGCCACAGAAATGATCTGCATATGACAGAGAATTAGGGGTGTCAGCCGGAGCAGAGGTTGAGGTTCACGACGTCAAATATCAGGTCTCGGCTTTGTCCCCATCTGCACCCTCGCGTATTCACATAACTAAGAATCCAGGCATATCACGGCAGGATTACAGATTACCCCTCGGCTCTCCTGACGGAAGAAAGATGCCATGACAAGTGCCGTTTCAGACAAGCCAGAACATTTAATACACAACATTGCAGGTGCCATGCACTTCCAGCACTCCCTTTGCCGTACGCGTCATCGACATTCAATAAAGCTCCCATATGAAAACACGTTTACAAACCATGAAATAATTTAAGACATATATTAAAAAAGGGTTACATTTTTTCATATATAGAGTCATAATACCGCATGTTGATCACAGAAATGAGCTTTCCACATAGAGCAAACCATGAAAATCAATCATTCTGGTATTACATGGACATTGTGCTTCTTGACAGTTAGCAGGATATCGTGAACTGGTAACATCATGATGGTCGGTCAGCAACACCGGAAACGGGAATTTGGCAGAGAGGATGAATGCTGGAACGAAGTGTCCACGGAGGAGGAATGATGACCTGGTCTGTGTCTATCTCGGTTTCTCTCTCTGATGACGAGAAACCTTCCAAGTCTCTTAAATGATAAAAGGTCTGTCATTTGCTAGGCGTAGAAGGTTTCCACTTTCACTGCCTGACAGAACATGGTCATGGAAAACACCAGGCCCAGGATCTGAGGGGAAAAATGACAACAGAACTCGGTGGTCATTCAGGTCTTGAACCATCTTCACGTTCTGGTCAGTTTTCTGCCACAGCTAAAGAAACCCAAAGACTGCCGTGAAGCTTAGAAATAAGAAAGTGAATATGGTGGCATTCTACAACCTATTGGCAATGGCAAATAAACGAGGAAAAAAATATCACGTTTCATCACAAGATCAATGTGCTTTACATTAGTTTTATTATTCATTGTTTAAAATTAAAAGACAAAATATGAAATACGGGCACAAACATTAGATAAGCAGAGATGACGAACAATATAAATACTATAATAAAATTCTCAGGGTAACATGCAGATGCCAAATCAATGAAGCATGCATCCAACATACATTAAACATACCATACATATGTTTAATGTACATATAGGCATCTATCATATAGACACATAACCAACTATACAAGAAACACGTGCTTACACACACACACACACACAAACACACACACACACACACAGTAATTAACCATAAGGCTGAGAGAATCTGGAAATTGCTTTTTGAACATGGACCCAATTGTAATGGATGTCAGGTCAGCTGGCAGCTTTTTCCAGAGAGCAGCTGAAGGCAGACTTGCCTCAGACTTGGATCTAATTCTGTGCACAGCTAGAAAACCTCTGCCTGCTGATCTAAGAGACCTGCCCAGTGAGCAAGACAGAGATGTACAGAGGAGCCAAACCATTAGGAACTTTATGGACCG
The DNA here is from genome assembly GCA_900302585.1 of Regalecus glesne. Taxonomy (NCBI): domain Eukaryota; kingdom Metazoa; phylum Chordata; class Actinopteri; order Lampriformes; family Regalecidae; genus Regalecus; species Regalecus glesne. Next base: position 32,075 of record OMLC01097890.1, read on the forward strand.
TTACCAGGGTTTTGAAAGTGATTCTATATTGTAGCAGGAGCCCATGAAGTGATTTCAGTGATTCACAATTCTGACATCTCTGACATCGTGTTGCATATTTCATGGTCCCGTGAGTCCCTTCAATTATTTACAACTCGGGTCAGTTTGTCAATAGCTTTTTCTCCTTGTGTCTAATCTAGCAGCTATAGAACAGTCCTTGCGGGTCTTGATCTTCAAAATGGCTGTCACAAGTCGGGCAGAGAGAGTAAACTGCATCTACGTAGGATTTCAAGGACACAGTGCATTTCTGTCCTCTGTGTGCATAAAACCAAGACTTAAATTCACACCTTCGCATTGTATCATCGTGAAGTGCCCACTGCTGCTGATTCAGTGGGCAAGTATCAGCTGAGAAACCCAGCATGTGGCTTATTCACTGGGCAGGGTTTCTTCCTCATGTGCTCTGAGGCCCAGCCTGGGCCTGTTAATGCATCCTCCTCCTGGACATAAACGTCACCTCCCCGTCCCAGCTGTTACCTGTGTGAGGGCCGTGCAGAGGGCGAAGATCCAAAGGGCCACCAGGTTCTCATTAAGCCAGTCCTTCACCCGCTCGTAGCACGGCTGTGAAGGGACACACATGTGTAGAGCGTACACGGCCATTAGAGCACAAATGGTGGAAAACCAACTCAATTCAGCTGCATATACATGTGGTTTGAGACTCCCTTTAATCCTTCTTCCCATCGCGTAATACAACTTTAAATGTCCTGTGCTACGATGGAGCCACATACACTCCCAGTTCCTCTCGTCTGACCTGCTGTTCTTCGAAAGTGCTCTCCGAACTCTACTCCCCCCCCCCGGCCTGGTCTCGATGGGGACGGGAGTGATGTGAGAATGGGACGAAGGCACACACCAGATGGATGACTCCGTGAAGAAGAGAATGGGCTGGATTTTTCATGACGGACACAACCCGAATGCGTTCTTGAGAGGCTGCTGTCGAGCGATTACCCCGTGTCCTCGCCGCTTTCCTACATCTGTCAGCAGGATTTATTTTGTTTTCTCCCCCGGCTAAAGCACCGCCACCTCTCTTTGTGAGACCCCAGGATGTCCTGAAAGTCATGTAATGCTCGACAAGTGCAAAGGCAGTCAATGGATGCCAAAGGGGAAACGCATCCGTCGGCCTCGACGCCACTCTCTCAGCTCAACGAGTTCACAAAAGGGGTGAAAAGCAGATCGATCCTCAAAGTGACGGCCGTGGTTTGTCGGTTTCTTGAAGTTGCGTCCAACCGAAGAGAGTGGTTCGTTGGCAGGAGGAGAATGACACCAGGTCCTGTCGAAGGCATGTCAGCATGTCCTTTCTCCATACAGCGGAGAGGCTGACCGACCGACAATGGAACCAACGTGCCGTCAGCACAAGCTGCCCAACTATCAACCCTCTCGGCGGACTTGTTCCCCAACTGTGTGTTTCCCTGAATCATCCCTTTACATCAGCAGCGCTGGTCTGAACTGGGGGGGGGCAGTCTGGCAGTCTGAGGAAAAGCTTTGCAGCATTTCACAACAACTTGAAAAGCAGCAAGACATCCATTCTACTCCCGACCCCTCGTAAGGAGAGGGGAGTCTAGCTTTGGTCGATACCGACGTGTCCAGCCGGGGAGCTCATACGGCGACCCTAAACAGGGATAGCTGTCGCGTAGCACTGTTGTTAGTTATCCGTGGTGTGACTCAAACTCCCTGACGTCTATCACCAGACGCTTCAGCTCTTGTTCAACTTCTAACACGGATCCAGCGAACAGCTGGTGAAGCTGCCTCAACGCGCTGGTCACCGGGTTTGCCAAGAGTGAGGATGTGGACGTGAAGTGTCTGTGTTGGCCTTCACCTCACGATGAAGCCATGCTCTTCAGATGTGTCTGTTGCTGGGATTCTAATTGTCCTCGCTGAATAGCACATGTCAGCATTGAGACTCTGGTTAGGGGCTGAGGGAATTTGTGTGTGTGAGACGATTGTTGGTTCGGTCATTATGCGACCATTCCGTGTGTAATGATGGGGCATCTGCACTCAGCTGAGACTGAAGAGGTCACTTAGATGAGGAGAAACATATTCCTCTCCAGGAACGGTGTGTCCACATGAACTGATTCAGCTCTCCGGCCTAAGCAGCAGAGTGGAGCTTACAAGGGGCTCTGGCAACGAGAGTCGACAGCAACCGAGCACACGTCAGTTCTTCAGCCGCACGGAGAACACGCACTGTGATAGAAACTGGCTCTACTTCAGGGACGGGGACAAGCCAGGAAAGAGTCCTCAGCGAGTGGGCCGATCGGGAATGTTGTGGAGCAGTAAATGAGAGTAGACTCAAGCCAGCAAAATACATCCCCCAGTACGCAGTAGACGGCTCACTTTGTGAAAGCTCCCTCTGCTGAGAGCAACGTAGCCCGGGCACATGAAAGGAAGACACTTTGTTGCTCTGAAATAACATCTGAGGAGAGAAGGCAGAGCTGAGATGCAGGCCATTTCCATTAGAGGTTGAGATACCATGGATTTGTGGGAAATGGGCAACTAGTGTGTGAAAGAAGTCGGGTTTACTCAGGCCATGTGGATGGTTTTTGAAGAAGCTACACGAGCAAAAATAGGCTTTTGGTTTGAAAGAGAGTGAGCTTTGAGGCCCAAGTACAGACATCTTTTAGATGGTGGAATAGTTATGAAAGCAGAAAGAGCCAGAGCTCTCCTAGCTACTCCTGACTGTCTCGTATACGGTGAATAAACTGGTAGTCAGTGACGACATACTCAGCCTGCTGTCTCAGACATGAAGGTCTGTTGTGTTTCTAACTTGTATGATGCTGGGTGAAACTGGTCCCTTGTCTCCGAGTCGTGTTATTGAGACAAACAATAAGGTTAGGAATTGTTCAATTATCGTGATGACTACCACTACTACTACTAGTACTACTAGTACTACTACTACTACTACTACTACTACTACTACTACTACTACTACTACTACTACTACTACTACTACTACTACTACTAGTACTACTACTACTAGTACTACTACTACTACTACTACTACTACTACTAGTACTACTACTACTACCACTACTACTAGTACTACTACTACTACTACTACTACTACTACTACTACTACTACTACTAGTACTACTACTACTACTACTACTACTAGTACTACTACACTACTACTACTAGTACTACTACTACTACTACTACTAGTAGTACTAGTACTACTACTACTACTACTACTAGTAGTACTAGTACTACTACTACTACTACTACTACTAGTACTACTACAATACTACTACTAGTACTACTACTACTAGTACTACTACACTACTACTACTACTACTACTACTACTACTACTACTACTACTAGTACTACTAGTACTACTACTACTACCACTACTACTACCACTACTACTACCACTACTACTACCACTACCACTACTACTACTACTACTAGTACTACTACTACTAGTACTACTACTACTACTACTACTACTACTACTGCTACTACTGCTACTACTACTACTACTGCTACTACTACTACTACTGCTACTGATACTACTGCTACTGCTACTA